>SJYQ01001883.1:272290-287640 GCA_006410935.1 Redunca redunca | reverse complement strand
GAAGAAGAAGAGGTCATCAGAGGCTAAAACGGCTGGATGGCATCACCGATGCAATGGACATGAACTTGGGCAAACTTCAGGAGAAGGTGAGGGATAGGGAGGCCTGGCNTGATGCTAAAGCTGAAACTCCAGTACTTTGGCCACCTCATGCTAAGAGTTGACTCATGGGAAAAGACTCTGATGCTGGGGGGGATTGGGGGCAGGAGGAGAAGGGGACGACCGAGGATGAGATGGCTGGATGGCATCACTGACTCGATGGACATGAGTCTGAGTGAACTCCGGGAGTTGGTGATGGACAGGGAGGCCTGGCGTGCTGTGATTTATGGGGTCGCAAAGAGTCGGACACGACTGAGCGACTGAACTGAACTGAACTGAAGAAGAAGAAGAGGTCATCAGAGGCTAAAACGGCTGGATGGCATCACCGATGCAATGGACATGAACTTGGGCAAACTTCAGGAGAAGGTGAGGGATAGGGAGGCCTGGCCTGCTGCAGTCCATGGGGTCACAAGGACCCAGACACAACTGGGTGACTGAACAACAAAAATGGTAACATTAAAATTACAAAAAAATACAATGTCTCATTTGCGCCCCCACCCCCACCCCCAAGTATTCAATAAATACCAACGTGCACGCTTGGTGTCAGCGAGTCAACTCTTCAACTCTTGCCCCATCACTTCCTGCTGGAGTTAAAATCTTAGGATTTGTTTAGATTTTTGGCTCAGCAGTAAAGAATCTGCCTCCAATGCAGGAGATGCAGGAGATGTGGGTTCGATCCCTGGGTCATGAAGGATCCCTGGGTCATGAAGGATCCCTGGGTCATGAAGGACCCCTGAAGAAGGGAATGGCTACGCAGTCTGGTATTCCTGCCTAGAACACTCCATGGACAGAGGAGCTTGGCAGGCCACAGACGATGCAGCTGCAAAGAGTCAGACGTGACTGAGCACATGAGCCGTTCTGACTCAGAACCAGAAATGAGGCATCAGCAACAAAGAAATCCTACTGAGTGTTTCTTAAAAACTGATTTTTAGTTTCTGAAAATGAGTAATTTCCTAATTACCTAAATTAAAAACAAAAGTTCTAAATGTTCAAGTACAAGTTATGACACATTATGAAACATACAGATTATAAAACAAATCAACGTTGAAATCAATTATTTAATCTTTCATGTGGTCTATATTGGGCGTCCCAGGTGGCTCAGTGGTAAAAAAAAAAAAAAATTGCCTGCAATGCAGGAGACGCAGGAGAGGCGGGTTCAATCCCTGGGTCAGGAAGATCCCCCGGAGGAGGAAAATGGCAACCCAGTCCAGCATTCTTGCCTGGAGAATCCCATGGACAGAGGGGCCTGGCGGCTCCTCTATAGAGTCATGGACGCAGCGGAGCGCACACTCATGTGCTCTGTATTAAGGGGAAAAGGAAGTGTTGGTTTTGACTGCTTTGGTAGGTTTGTCGGCTGCCTGGGCACCCCTGTGACTGTGGTGGACGGGCGGGAGGAAGAGGCACCCGGCAAGCCCTGGGCAGACGGCTCCTGGGACGGTGGCCTCACTCCCTCCTAAACCACGGCGGAGTCTCCAGGAAGCTCTGCGAATCTGAATAGACCAGTTACCTGAGGCTGCTGTGTGAATTACCATAAACTGGTGACCTAGAGCCAGAGGAGTTTCCTTTGTCACAGTTCCGGAGGCCAACGTCCAAAATCACGATTCCAGCATGGCTGTGTGCCCTCCAGAAGTTCTGGGGGAGGGCCCTCTTCCTGGCCTTGCTTGGCCCGAGGCCACATCACGCCAGGCTGCCTCCATTCTTGCGGAGGCTTCTTCTCCGTGTCTGTCTTCTGCGTGTCTCCTCAAGGACGCTTAAGATTCAGGCCCGTCCAGATCATCCAGGAGGCTCTCCACCGTCAAGGTCTGTAAGTCCGTCTGCAAACACACTTTTCTCCTCATAGGTCAAATGACAGGCACCAGGCATCAGCTTCTGGGCACATCTCTGCGGGGTCACCGTTCAGTCCCTGACGTCGGACAAGCCGCCTGCCCACTTCACTCTCACGGCTTTCCTGTTACGCTCTCCCCACGAATATTGTGTCTGCTGGGGTGGGGTGGAGGGAACCTCTATTGAGCTGTCAGTGAACTTGGGGATCTCTGAGGGTGATCAGTTTCAGAAAGAAGTAGGGATTGTGTTTGCCCAGTGCCAGTGAACAAAGCCGACCTACACAAGGCGGCTATCTGACCACCAAGGAGCTAAGCCTCCTTCCCTCCGGGCTGGATGCGCTTTCCCTCTGCGGGGCTTCCTGAGATGTCACGGCAGCTCTGTCTGCATCACCCAGGGTCACCCCAGCCAAGTTGTCCTCTATGAGCAGCTGGATTAGGACATGCTTCCGAAAAGTCCCATCAGATGCTTCTTGTTTCAGTTCCCACAATGGCACACCTGCCCTTCATCCTCACTGATTCCTTCTCTAAAACCATACCTATTGTTGTTGTTCAGTTACTAAGTAGCATCTGACTCTTTCTGACACCATGAACCTGACACCAGGCTTCCCTGTCCTGCATTGTCTCCCAGAGTTTGCTCAAACTCATGTCTGTCGGTGATGCCATCCAACCATCTTATCCTCTGTCACTCCCTTCTCCTCCAGCCTTCAATCTTTCCCAGCATCAGGGTCTTTTCCAGTGAATTGGCTCTTGGCATCAGGTGCCCAAAGTATTAGAGCTTCAGTTTCAACATTAGTCCTTCCAGTGCATATCCAGGACTGATTTCCTTTAGGATTGACTGATTTGATCTCCTTGCTGTCCAAGGGTCTCTTAAGAGCCTTGTCCAGCCTCACAATTTGAAAGCATCCATTCTTTGGTGCTTAGCCTTCTTTATGGTCCAACTCTCATATCCATCCATACATGACTACTGGAAAAACCGTAGCCTTGACTATCAGGATTTTTGTTGGTAAAGTGATGTCTCTGCCTTTTCATATGCTGCCTAGGTTTGTCATAGCTTTTATTCCAAGGAACAAGTGTCTTTTAATTTTGTGGCTTCAGTCACTGTCCACAGTGGTTTTGGAGCCCAAGAAAATAGTCTGCCACTGCTTCTCCTGGTGGCTCACATGGTAAAGGACCCACCTGCAATGCAGGAGACCCAGGTTCAACCCCTGGGTCAGGAAGGTCCTCTGGAGAAGGGAATAACAACCCGCTCCAGTAATTTTGCCCGGAGAATCCTATGGATTCCAGAGGGTTCTGGTAGGTTGCTGTCCTTGGGATGGCAGAGTTGGACATGCCTGAGTGACTTCGACTTTCAGACTTTCAAATCAGTTTATGCTCTGCAGTCCTCTTGTCCACATGCACCTCCTCCCTCTGCCTGGGCAGTGGGCCCTCATGGCCGTGGCATGGCCCTCGGAGTGGTCCTGAGTCCTCTCTGCCTGTGGCACTGATATGGTCCCACCCAGCAGGAGTATCCGAAAAATCCGCGGTGACAATCTTACTGTATTTCATTTACACTGCCCGCCCTGTACCCACCCGCCAGGGCCAGCTTTGGAGCACAGACTGTTTTCCCACCTGGATAAACTGTCCCGGGGCTTCCAAAGGGGTTTCCTCTCCCTTTACTAAGTACAGATAAAAGTTAAACCAAGTCAGCGGTTGTTCTTTAATCGTTCATCCCACTTAAACCCAAAGTGCTTTGCTGAGACCTTCATGGGGCCATGGAGCTCTTGCAGAGCCACCACAAACATTACCATCTGTGAAGGATTTTTTGGTTCAGACAAGCAGTCACTGGTTTCATCATCTTTGCCAGTATCTTTTAACCATCCTGAAAGTGAAAGTGTTAGTCCCTCAGGTGTGTCCAACTCTTTGCAACCCCAGGGACTGGAGCCCTCCAGGCTCCTCTGTCCATGGGGATTCTCCAGGCAAGAATACTGGAGTGGGTTATCATTTCCTCCTCCAGGGGAATCTTCCAGGGGTTGAACTCAGGTCTCCTGCATTTCAGGCAGATTTTTACCATATGAGCTACCAGGAAAGTGCCACTAGAATTCTTATTGTGAGGAATGCTTCCTTTGACTATGAAAGTGGCTTTTTAAAGAATGCTACCCTGATTTTGCAATGCTGGCCACAATGAATGGCAAATATCTCAAGTCCTGAAGTCGACCAATTATCAGTGTTGGGGAGGACCCAGGGCATGTGCCTGACCCTGTCGTAGGAAGCTTGGGTTGTTGCCTGTTACTTTATCAAAGAAACCTTTTAATAAAGTTTCATATATGAGAGACTCAGCCCACAGTGGTCTTTTTGAAAGAACAACCACATTGCACCTGTATTTATATGAAGATTTTTTTTCCTGTAGGCAATTCATACTCAATTCGGACTTCATCCAGTGTTCAGTTTTTGTTATTAGCCCTGTACAGCTTGGTCCCTTTCCAGCTATTACAGGTTACTTACGCTACTAGTGCGGTAGTCTGTGCGATCTCAGAGATGGCCCTATAGAAGGAATAATAAAACTAAGTAAAATTTTATTACCGGGGAAAATGCCCATGGCTATAAAAGTCTTTTTATAGTGGTAATGTTTGGTTTTAATATTTAATAAAGCATAAACCACCAAAAAGAAACATAACATTATGTTCAGTCCCTTGAAGGATGGTGAGATTTGAAATTGGACAGGTGAAATTTTATCTGATGTAACAAAAAAGGCTTTGGAGGGACTTCAAGCCTATATCTCGAATCCAGGTGTCGCCTAGCTCCAGGGGAGCCCGGCACTTAATGATAGCAAGTCCATCACACGTGCGTTCCAGAGCAATAGGAAGCCAAGGAGCTGCAGCTATGCGGCTGTGACTCACTTTTCTAACCTCCGAGGATGAAGTCAGCTTGCAATTTGTTGATAAAATAGGTCTAAGCCACAACTAAATGGCTTGAGTGCCTCTAAAATGAATCAGAATAAGTGACTGTATTTTAAACATTGAATAACTGGTCCCGAGGCTCTTCAAAGACTTCTAAGCAAATGTCCTTCCCATAATTTCACCATTTGAAACTACTCAGAAAAGAGAGGTCAAAGGTTGTGTATGTCAACTCTGAAGGCATCTCCTTCTCCTGATGTTTACAGCTGTCAGACGACATAGGTTTATAGAAATCAGTTTCAGAATCCCCGGGGTTCAAGGGTCTGTGGACTTTTTCTTCCTTTTTGTTGTAATGTGTGATTCTCCATGTCAAGCAGAAATCACTAACGACACTTACAAACGCCAAACAGAGGGATGAGGAGTGGAGACAGCCTGAAAACTTTTAGAAAGGTGTCAGTGGAGATGAAGTTAATTTTTAAAAATTGAAAAATATGAGAAAGGTAGCTTTGTGCCTAGAACATTTCTTTCACTAGTTAAAACTGGGTCCCTCAGAAAAGGGTAATAGAATGACTTTTGCTTGTTTGCCAAATATAGGCAATAAACAGGATAAATACATTATTTTATTTTTTATCTAATCATATGATTCCATCACATGAAAGAAAGCAAACTGCTCAGCCATGAAGATCTTCTGGGTGTATTTTCAATGGTCATCATCAGGCTGACCTAAACATACATGAACTCACAGAACTTTCTTCAGGAGGAGTGCACAGGGGCTGTAGCAGGGTCGACTCGGGGTCAGACAGCGCGATGTGAATACCTTCCTCACAATTTAAAGCCGTTGCTGCTTTAGGGTCAGAAGTGCTTTGACTGATTGCAATGGCCAGTTTCCTTGTGAACTGATTATCAGGAGCTAAGACACACCCACCTAGTAAAATCGTTGCCATTACTCGTTTCTAAGCAGGAGCCTGCGATG
Organism: Redunca redunca; assembly: GCA_006410935.1. Taxonomy (NCBI): domain Eukaryota; kingdom Metazoa; phylum Chordata; class Mammalia; order Artiodactyla; family Bovidae; genus Redunca; species Redunca redunca. Next base: position 281,875 of record SJYQ01001883.1, on the reverse strand, counting down.
ATAGCCTGTACAGTTTTGACTGCAGCACTGGTCACTATAAATTTAGGTCCCTAGTAAGTAAAGTTCCCCAAGCATCCTCAGTCCAGGTGAGTAAACACCTGTACCTTCTTCCCAGGTCAGTCAGATAAGACCAGCTGAGGCTCCCAGAGGAAGGATGGCCAAGTCCAGCACAGTCCAGCTGGCCAAGGCCACGGTCACGGGAGAAGCATGTGTATGCTGGTGTACAAATTAGCATGCTGATTAGTTCAGCAAAACAGGGTGTGAGTGACTCTCTACAAGCTGGGTCACGTCATCCTCACAGCCAGCACTCTGGTAAGATACCGCAGCCCATCCTTTGGAACCTGGCCCTTAAAGATTCTTTGGAAGCTTCATGAAATTATTTTATTCTGGTGGCGTTTGATTACTATCATTCCAATTCTACGGATGTTAAGTTGACTTCAGTATTTATACACTATTTGATGTTTAGTAGCATAAGCAACATTAAGCTAATTTAATTGCTTTAACCGGGAAATGAAATAGTCCATCAAAAGGGTTATGGCTCCATATAAACACATTACTTTGCACTCCAAATCATATTTTCCTTGCAGTTTCCTAGCTTTTATTTAAGGCAGTGACCACCCAACTTTTGTGTGGTAAGAAGGACCCAAGAGATCAGTGAAAGCATCAGTGCCTTTTCCCGAGAGTCTGATTCCATAGATGAAGCCCCAAATTTTGGATTTTTAAAAAAGATTCTCAAGTAATTTTGATGCAGGTACTTCACGGACCACATTTGGAGGAAGCTGCTGTAAACTGTGCACTTTATCATTTGCAAGCATCCGTGAGGAAAGGGCAGTGGCCTCTGTATGTGCTGACATTAGCAAAGATCATTTCAGAATCATGTGGGAATCACCAAGGGCATTACCTGGCCTTGACACGGTTACGAGAAGAAGGCTCCGGGTTAGCATGCTGTCTGCAGAGGCGTCTGTCCTGCTGACAGGGTCTTAGGTCGTCTCTGACCAGCCTAGTACCTCCACCCCTTTCGATACGGCAATTTAAAGTGTGCTGACTTGTTCACAGTGGATAGAAAAGAGAATCTATGTCATTAGATAAAGAGCAGTGACCAAGTTCTCGGTTTACATGAGACGTTTGGTCCAGTGCCTGGCACAGAGCACATAATTAAGGAACATTAGTCATTGTTACTATTATCCACCTTTTAGTACTACATTCAACACAAGGAACTAAAGAGCCTCTTGATGAGGGTAAAGGAGGCGAGTGAAAAAGCTGGCTTAAAACTGAACTTTCAAAAAGCTAAGATTAAGGCATCCAGTCCCAACATTTCATGGCAAATAGATGGGGAAAAAGTGGAAGCAGTGACAGACTTTATTTTCTTGGGCTCTAAAATCACTGTGGATGGTGACTGCAACCATGAAATTAAAAGACACTTGCTCCTTGGAAGGAAAGCCATGCAAATCTAGATGGCATATTAAAAATCAAAGACACCACTTTGCTGACAAAGGTCCATATACTCAAAACTATGGTTTTTCCAGGAATCATGGATAGCCGTGAGAGTTGGACCACAAGGAAGGCTGAGTGCCAAAGGATTAGTGCTTTCAAATTGCGGTTCTGGAGAAGACTCCTGAGAGTCCTTTGGACTGCAAGATCAAACCAGTCAATCCTAAAGGAAATCAGCCCTGAATATTCACTGGAAAAATTGACATTGAAGTTGAAGCTCCAATCCTTTGGCCACATGATGCAAAGAGCACGCTCATTGGAAAAGACCCTGATGCTGGGAAAGACTGAAGGCAAAAGAAGAGAAGGGGAGAACAGGGTGGCCAAGGATGAGATGCTTAGATAGCATTACCAATTTATTGGACGTGAATTTGAGCAAACTCCTGGAGACAGTGAAGGACAGGGGAGCCTGGTGTGCTGCGGTCCATGGGGTCACAGAGTCAAGCACAGCTGAGCAATTGAACAACAAACAACACATTTCAGTAGCAAGCATTTGGGTCTTACTGGATAAGGCAAATTATCCAGTGAAAAGACATTGTAGACACAATCTAGCTGATACAATTTAACAAAATTTAAAAGCAAAGACAATTGGTCTTAAATTGCTCAGATATCTTTGCAGAAAGAGCACTGTCTTCTACCTTGAACATTAAATTTATGGTTATTTTTGTAAAGTTTTTTCCACAAGGCCTCATCAATTAACTGTCTTTATTGGTGAAGCTGATGAATGAATGTCCTCCCAGATTTGCTGAGGCTTCACTGATACAATGTGGGGGTGGGGTGCTTGGGGATAAAGGACACATTTCTTGTGATGGGCAGTGTATTTCAGCATCAACCCCACCACACTGGCTCACCATGGCTGAGCTTCCTTAACACCCGAATGACTGAGCTCGATTGCCATTGTCACAGGAATTTTTATTTTTGTCCTTTGGCCAGAAGTAAACCAAGATTAGTTTTAAACATAACTATAATTGTATACTTTGGAATTGTGGTGCTGGAGAAGACCGTTGAGAGCTCCTTAGATTGCAAGGAAATCAGACCAGACATTCCTAAATGAAATTAACACAAGAGATAACCTTTCTCAACAATACAAGAGACGACTTTACACATGAACATGACCAAACTGTCAATACCAAGATGAAACTGATTACATTCCTTGTGGCCACAGATGGAGAAGTTGTATATAGTCAGCAAAAACAAGACCTGGAGCTGACTGTGGCTCAGATCATCTGTTTCTCATAGCAACATTCAGGCTTAAACTAAAAAAAGTGCAGAAACCACTAGGCCAGTGCGGTATGACTTAAATCAAATCCCCTTGTGAATATGCAGTGGAGGTAACAGATAGATTCAAGGGATCAGAACTTGTAAGCATTGTGTCTGAAGAACTGTGGACGAAGGTCTGTAACACTGTACAGAAGTCAGCAAACAAAACCATCCCGAAGGAAAACAAGAAGGCAAAGTGGTTATCTGAGGAGGCCTTACAGAGAGCTAAGGATGGAAGAGGACCAACAAGCCAGGGAGAAGGGGAAAGTAATCCGACTAAATGCAGATCTCCAAAGAACAGCACAGAGAGACCAGGCCTTCCCCAGTGTGCAGTGCACAAAATTAGAAGAGAACCGCAGCAGTGGAAAGGCTAGAGATCTCTTCAGGAAAATCGGAGATATCAAGGGAACATTTTGCCCAAAGATGGGCACAATAAAGGACAGAAATGGTAAAGCCCTAGTAGAAGCTGACGGGATAAAGAAGAGATGGAAAGAATACACAGAAAAACTGTACCAAAAAATGTCTAAATGAACCAGATGACTATGATGGTGTGGTCAACCACCCAGAACCAGACATTCTGGAGAGTGAAGTCAAGTGGGCCTTCGGAAGCCCTGCTGTCAATAAAGCTAGTGGATGCAACTCAATTCCAGTAGAACTATTCAGACCCCTAAAGAACAAGGCCATCAAGGTGTTGCATTCATAACTCATCATAAGAAGCTGTGAAAAGCTCTTAAATAGATGAGAATACCAGACCATCTTACCTGTCTGCTAAGAAACCAGCATATGGGTCAAGAAGCAACATTTAAAAGCCTGTATGCAACAAGTGACTGGTGCAAGATTGAGAAAGCAGCACTTTAGAGCTGTCTGCTGCCGGCCTGTTTCCTTAATCTGTACCCTGAGCACATCACGAGAAATGCCAGGCTGGAAGAGCTACGGGCTGTAATGAAGCTAGGCGGGAGAAGCATCAACAACCTCAGATATGCAGAGGATACCACTGTAATGGCAGAAAGCAAAGAGGAACTAAAGAGCCTCTTGATGAGGCTTAAGGGGGAAAGTGAAAGAGCCAGCTTAAAATTAAATATTAAATAAACTAAGATCTAAGTATCCAGCCCCAATACTTCCTGTCAAATCGAGGGGGAAAAGGTGGAAGTAGGGACAGATGACCTCTTCTTGGGCCCCAAAATCACTGTGGATGGTGGCTGCAGCCATGAAATCAGAAGACACTTGCTTCTTGGCGCGAAAGTTATGACAAACCTAGACAGTGCATTGAAAAGCAGGGACATTACTCTGCAGACAAAGGTCCCAGAGTCAGGGCTGCGGTCTTCCCAGTGGTTGTGTACGGTTGTGAGAGCTGGACCATAGGAGGGTGGAGTGCCGAAGAACTGATGCTTTCAAACTGCGGTGCTGGAGAAGACTCCTGAGAGTCCCTGGGACTGCAGGGAGACAAAGCAGTCAGTCTCAAGGGAATCGACCCGGAATACTCATTGGAAGGACTGAAACTGAGACCCCAGTATTTTGGTCATTAGATGAGCACAGCTGACACGCTGGACAAATCCCTGGTAAAGATTGAGGGCAGAAGGAGAAGATGGCATCAGAGGATGAGATGGCTGAATGGCATCATCAACGCAAGGGACATGAACTTGGGCAAACTTCGAGAGATGGTGAGGGACAGGGAGGCCTGGTGTCTTGCAGTCCATGGGGTTGCAAAGGGTTGGACTTGACTGGGCAACTGAACAATTATGTATCTATTTCTAGATAGATACCTATGTAGCTAGATAGGTAAATGGAAGGGCGGATGGATGGATGGATGGATGGATAGAGAGAGAGAGAGATAATGAAAGTCTGTAGTAGCAGCCGAGCAATGGTTTCTGAGCAATCTCACCGTTTTGTGTTCATTTTTTTTTTTTTAACATGATAAATGTGTTTGTTAGCTATCATCAAGCTGTACCAAATTTATAGCATAATTGTCACACTTCTTATTGTAGAGGGGCTAATTTCTATACTATGACTTGGAATCATGATGTTAAAATTTGGAGGCATTTCAGTGTCGATTTACAATTGGCTCATTTTCACATACACAGAATTCATCCCTGTCCACTATTTCATCTATCTGTATTTCAAGGAGGGGCTGCTGCGTTGGGGGAAGCAGAAATCCTCATTGCCCTGAGAAGTCCAGAGGGAAGTCTCTCCCAGAACACGTGTTCTGTGTCTCCTCGTGTTTGCCCCTGAGGCTTTCCCTCTGTGATCCAGCAGCGTTTTTATAGCAATAGTGAATTTACACACCAGCACATGGCAAATTTTATAAACGTCCATTTGTGCTCAAACACGGCACATATTCTACCATCCTTGACTGCCGTACACACGCACAAATCAAGTGTGTGAAGTACCTTAATAATTTCGCTCAAATCTTATCTTTTTAAATTTATGTACTTCGCATATCTCGATTGTTCATGTATCTTCAACAAAGTTCTTATTTTTGTCTTCTCATAAGAAAAGTATATCACACTCCTCGACCAGGATTATAGAATTCTGTATTTTTGTTTTGTTGGTTGTCAATTTCTGCTCTATATACATTGCAGTCACACTATAAAAATGTGTATAAATTTAGAATGGCCACACTCTCTGAGTGTCGAAGCTTCCGTCACCATATCACGCCCCTCTTCACGTCTGCCAGCGCCTTCTGCTTTATAGTCTCCCTGAAGAGCATAAAAATAACAAACTGTTAAGAAAGCATCCAACCTAGAGAACTATGAGTAAAGCTTTGACATGACAAATAGAAAGATACTTTTTTTGAGGAGAGAAGAGCCGGAAGACAGCCCATCCAGAGAAGGAAAAAATGTCTGACCTGGACGAAAGTGTTGCCATTCAAGGAAAAAAAAAATCTCCACAAAAAGAAGGAATAAACATAATTTGGAAACTATATTGTAAGTATTTTGTAAAGATAGAGAAGTAGATATTTGTTAAAAATTATATTTTCAATAAAAACACATGGATTCTGTTAAAATCATCAGGATAGGACAGTAGACTGAGATTTTTAAAAAGAAGCTAAAAGAACTAAAGGAAAAATCAGACATATGGAAATTAGCGAGGCTGACATAATACTGAGATCATTGCAGCTCTGAGTCAGCCCTGAGGGACAGGGAGTCAATGCTGCAAACGACAAGTTTCCGAAAGCACAACAGATCTGAAAAGTGATTAAAATTTCAAAGAGAAATGAAACATGTGAAGAGCAGGAGCGAAGAGCAATATACAGCTAAAACCTGTTCACAGGGAAGCCTGGCATGCTGCAGTCCATGGGGTTGCAAAGTCAGACACGAATGAGTGACTGAACTGAGCTGAGCTTTCTAAAGAGGCTGAAAGAACAGAGTGAAAGAGCCAAATTAAAATAAAAATCTAGGAGAAAGCTTTTTAAACTTGAAAAAAAAGGTGAGGTGAGCATTTTAATTTCATTTATCAAGGTGAGAAAAACATGCAAACACAGCCAGATGGAAGTCCTGACTTTCACAAACGCAAATTTAGACAATGTTGAGTCAACACTTCAAAGACAATCTGGAAAAAATGGCAACGATCATTATGTCCAATTTGCTTTTTTTTAGTTTATTTGGACAAACTTACAATCACATCTACAATGTGCACAGGGAAGTTATTGAAAGTAACACTCTAAAGTCTCCCTGCATATCATAACTGTAAAATAATATAAAGGTTATTAAAAGTGAACTGATTATACAAAGCTCAAAATATAGAGATTCATATAGCAGAGTACAATAGTAAGTTTTCTTTCTCTTTGATAACATAACTTGTACTTAAAGTTCATCTGTATATTTCTTTCTGGCCTATTTCACTGAGCATAATGTCCTCCAGGTTAATTCTATGTTGTCTTAGTACCAGAATTTCTTTCTTTAAAAGCTAAGTAACACTCCATTGTGTGTATATCCCACATTCTCTTTATCCATTCATCCATCATTGGACATTCAAGTTGGGAAAACAATGCTCCAATGAACAAGGGGCACAGAGACCTCTTTGAGATACTGATTTCATTTCCTTCCGATATACTCCTGGAAGTGGAATTCAGGGTCATGTGGCAGCTCTATTTTTAAGTTTTTGAGGAAGCTCCACGTTACTTCCCACAGTGGCTGCATCAGCTCACATTCCCACCAACAGTGTATGAAGGCTTCCTTTTTCTACATCCCCTAAGTCCCAGTATGAATAGCACTTCAGGATTCTTGCCTTGAGAACCCCACGAACAGTAGAAAAGGCAACATGATAGGATACTGAAAGAGGAACTCCCCAGGTCAGTAGGTGCCCAATATGCTACTGGAGATCAGTCGAGAAATAACTCCTGAAAGAATGAAGAGACGGAGCCAGCTGTGGACGGGACTGGTGAAGGAAGTCAGGTCCAATGGCTGCAAAGAACAGTATTGCACAGGAACCTGGAATATTGCAGCCAAGAATCAAGACAAATTGGAAGTGGTCACACAGGAGATGGCAAGAGTGAATATTAACATTTTAGGAATAAGTGAACTAAAATGGACTGAAATGGGCAAATTTAATTCAGATGACCATTATATGTACTACTGTGGGCAAGAATCCTTTAGAAGAAATGAAGCAGCCATCATAGTCGACAAAAGAGTCCACAGTGCAGAACTTGGGTGCAGTCTCTAAAACGATAGAATGATCTTTGTTCATTTCCAAGGCAAGCCATTCAGTATCACAGTAATCCAAGTCTATGCCCCAAAGAAGCTGAAATTGAATGGTTCTATGAAGACTTTCAAGACCTTCTAGAATTAACACCGAAAAAAGAGTCATTTTTCATCATAGGAGACTGGAATGCAAAAATAAGGAGTAAAGAGATACCTGAAGTAACAGGCAAGTTTGGCCTTGGAGTACAGAAAGAAGCAGAGCAAAGAATAACAGAGTTACCAAGAGAACACACCAGTCATAGCAAACACTCCCTTCCAACAACACAAGAAATGACTCTACACGTGGACCTCACCAGATGGTCAACACCGAAATCAGATTGATTATATTCTTTGCAGCCAAAGATGAAGACGCTCTATACAGTCAACAAACATAAGACTGGCAGCTGGCGGTGGCTCAAATCATGAACTCCTTATTGTAAAATTCAGACTTAAGTTGAAAAAAGTGGGACACCATGAGACCATTCAGTTATGACCTAAATCAAATCCCTTAATGATTATACAGTGGAAGTCACAAATAGACTCTAAGGATTAGATCTGATAGACAGAGCGCCTGAAGAACTATGGATGGAGAGTTGTGACATCTTACAGGAGACAGGGATCAAGACCATCCCCAAGAAAAAGAAACACAAAAAAGCAAAACGGTTGTCTGAAGAGACCTTACAAATAGCTGAGAAAAGAAGAGAAGCTAAGGGCAAAAGGAAATATATACCCATCTGAATGCAGAGTTCCAAAGAATAGCAAGGAGAGATAAGAACGCCGTCCTCAGTGATGATTGCAAAGAGATAAAGGAAAAAACAATAGAATGGGGAAGACTAGAGATTTGTTCAGAGAAGGCAGTGGCACCCACTCCAGTACTCTTGCCTGGAAAATCCCACGGATGGAGGAGCCTGGTGGGCTGCAGTCCATGGGGTCGCCGAGGGTCGGACACGACTGAGCGACTTCACTTTCACTTTTCACTTTCATGCATTGGAGAAGGAAACGGCAACCCACTCCAGTGTTCTTGCCTGGAGAATCCCAGGGACGGGGGAGCCTGGTGGGCTGCCGTCTATGGGGTCGCACAGAGTTGGACACGACTGAAGTGATTTAGCAGCAGCAGCAGAGATTTGTTTAAGAAAATTAGATATACCAAGGGAACATTTCATGCAAAGATGAGCACAATAAAGGACAGAAATGGTGTGGACCTATCAGAAGCAGAAGATATTAAGATAAGGTAGCAAGAATACACACAACTATACAAAAGAGGTCTTCATGACCCAGACAACCACCATGGTGTGGTCACTCACCTAGAGCCAGACATCCAGGAGTGTGACGTCAACTGGGCCTTAAGAAGCATCACTGCGAACAAAGCTAGTTGTAGTGATGGAATTCCAGTTGAGCTCTTTCAAATCCTAAAAGATGATGATGTGAAAGTGCTGCACTCAATATGTCAGCAAATTTGGAAAACTCAACAGTGGCCACAGGACAGGAAAAGGTCAGTTTTCACCCTGCTTATCTAACTTATACGCAGAGGACATCACGTGAAAAGATGGGCTGGATGAAGCACAAGCTGTAGCCAAGAGCACTGGAGCGGGTTGCCATTTCCTTCTCCAGGGGACCCTCCCCTCCCAGGGACTGAACCGGAGTCTCCTGCGTTGCAGGAGGATTCTTTAACTTCATGGTCTAGGATAACTTTAATACAATCTTAAAACAAAGGAATTAGACATATTTTGATTTGTAAACACAGTATCTAATACCCATATATAAAGAGTGTTCTGTTGATTTTTTTCATTTGTATCTTTCCTGTTTGTTTAGTTGCCAGGCTGAGTCCGACTCTTTGCAATCCAATGGACTGTAGCCCACCAGGCTCCTCTGTTCACAGGATTTCTCAGGCAAGAATACTTGGGTGGGTTGCCATTTCCTTCTTTAACACATCTTTTTTTCATTTTGGAAAAATTGTAAAATCCTCTATGATTCAGTGGACTTCATATACTCTAATGGAAAAGCATAAGAAAATAGAATTAAAGATTTTAGAATTTTCATCTGTTTCTTAATATCATTCGATGTCAAGTTTAAAAGGATTTCACTTTTAACCAAAACAATATTGCAAAGCAATTATTCTTCAATTAAAAACACATATATTTTAAAATGTCACTTTTGG
>SJYQ01001883.1:220703-272248 GCA_006410935.1 Redunca redunca | reverse complement strand
CCAAATTATTGATAATTATGTGTAAATGTTAACTTAAAAATAAATTAATGAATGTGTGCTTGTTAAATGGGAAACATGAAAATGTATCTTTAATTCTTAACCAGAATATTTGCGAATAAAAATTAGAATAAAATTTAATGACATTCTGAACTAAGAGAATTTTTTAAATTAAATTGCTGCTTTATTATCCAACAGATGAAATGTGTTTATAAAAGAGAAACACGAAGGGGATTCATTAAATATTATTGCCAAAGGAGTTTATGGATCCAAACTCTTTGGGAAGCTCTGGGCTAGGAATATTTCAGCTAAAAATATTCAAGCTTTTCTCATATTCACTTAGTGGGAAAATCACCACACTTCTTGCAACTCAGTTCAGGCCACAGGAATATTGCTTGAGAAGGTAGCAGCAGGTCCCTAAGAAGCATCAAGGATACACAGAAGAACTATACAGAAAAGATCCTAATGACCCAGATAACCGTAATGTGTGGTCACTCACCTACAGCCTGATATCCTGGAGTGAGAAGTCAAGTGGGCCTTAGGAAACATCACTATGAACAAAGCTAGTGGAGGCGATGGGATTCCCATTGAGCTATTTCAAATCCTAAATGATGATGCTGTAAAAGTGTTGCACTCAATATGCCAGCAAATTTGGAAAACTCAGCAGTGGCCACAGGATTGCAAAAGGTCCATTTTCATTCCAATCACAAAGAAAGGCAATGCCAAAGAATGTTCAAACTACCGCCTAATTGCATTGTCTCACACACTAGCAAAGTAATGCTCAAAATTCTCCAAGCTAGGTTTAGCAGTGTGTGAACCCAGAACTTCCAGATGTTGAAGCTGGATTTAGAAAAGGCAGAAGAACCAGAGATCAAATTGCCAACATCTGTTGGATCATCAAAAAAGCAACAGAGTCCCCAAAAAAAACATCTACTTCTGTTGTATTGACTACTCTAAAGCCTTTGACTGTGTGGATCACAATAAACTGTGGAAAATTCTTAAAGCAATGGGAATATCAGACCACCTGACCTGCCTCTTGAGAAATCTGTATGCAGATCAAGAAGCAACAGTTAGAACTGGACATGGAACTGTAGACTGGTTCCAAATTGGGAAAGGAGTACATCAAGGCTGTATACTGTCACCCTGCTTATTTAATTTATATGCAGAGTATATCATATGAAATGCTAGGCTGGATGAAGCACAAGCTGTAATCAAGACTGCAGGGAGAAATATCAATAACTTCAGATATGCAGATGACACCACCCTTATGGCAGAAGTAAAAAGAAACTAAAGAGCCTCTTGATGAAAGTGAAAGAGGAGAGTGAAAAAGCTGGCTTAAAACTCAACATTCAGAAAACTAAGATCATGGCATCCGGTCCCATCATGTCATGGCAAATAAATGAGGAAACAATATAAGCAGGGACAGAGTTTATTTTCTTGGGCTCCAAAGTCACTGCAGGTAATGACTGCAGCCATGAAATTACAAGACAATTGTTCCTTGGAAGAAAAGCTATGACCAACGTAGACAGCATATTGAAAACCAGACATTACTTTGCCGACAAAAGTCCATCTAGTCAAAGCTATGGTTTTTCCAGTGGTCATGTATGAATGTGAGAGTTGGACTATAAAGAAAGCTGAGCGCCAAAGAATTGATGCTTTTGAACTGTGGTGTTGGAGAAGACTCTTGAGAGCCCGTTGGACTGCAAAGAGATCCAACCAGTCAATCCCATAGGAAATCAGTCCTGAATATTCATTGGAAGGACTGATGCTGAAACTGAAGCTCCAATCTTTTGAGGCAAAGATCTGACTCCTTAGAAAAGGTGGGTGGATGGCATCCCCAACTCAATGGATATGAGTTTGAGCAAAGTCCAGGAGTTGGTGATGGACAGGGAACCTGGTGTGCTGCTGTCCATGGGGTCAGGAAGAGTCAGACATGACTGAGCGACTGAACTGAACTGATGATGGAAACCAGCATAAGCAATTAGCCTCCAATTTAAAATAACTAAATTTTTAAAAAATCAGCACCATTGAAGTTTTAAAAGGTCACACAACCTGGGAGGGGCCTTACTGAGCAAATACTAAAGCAAACCCGTGGTCACTTTGTGGTCACTTTCAGGCTGTCCCTGAATACTGCACTGGAAAAAGAAAAGGAGCTGTGAAGACCTTTAAGAACAGAAAAACCATGCCAGAACTGTTTTACAAAGAAGAGAATCCCTGATGGGATTAAAGGGCGATCTTTCCAAATGAACAAAATCAGCCAAAGTGGGACATCACAACCAGGGAGTCAGGAACTCTGTCTTTGCAAGACGTTTCTCGGCCACAGGATTCTGGCCAAGTCACACCCCGTCCACCCAGTGTGCTGGGAATTAGCCGCAGACTCACCCCCTTGCTGTGAGCGGCCCTGCGCAGCACCCCCCCGAGTCATTCACTGGTTGTTCAGTTTCCATGGGACCCTGTGTATCCCCATTCACTTGGGACACCGTCTCCGAACTGGAAATGCCAGCTCCCCTGGCCGTCTCACTTCTACTCTGGCTCAGGAGACGATTGGTCCTGAGACCAAGGCTGGGAGAGAGGGAAAACGAGAAGCAGCTTTCACTGAAATTGAATGGAAACCAACCAACCTTCACCTCACTGAAGCCCAGGATAGGAACTTCGGAAAAGAGGTTACACAGTCAATCCCCTTTACCAGTCCCGCGTGGGGTGCTTCTCAGGCTTAGAGTGGTTCTTGGAATTTTTACTTACATGACTTGACTTACATGATTTTCCTCAACTCGGACATCAAAAGCCACAATGTTCATTTCACATTTGCAATGACAAGGTCATGGTTCTGTTCCAAGGGCTCTAGGAAGACAAAGAAAACACCCCTCTGACCCGGAGCCCTGTTTGCAGCTTTCTTCTGTTCTGCACATCAAGACAAGAGCCGCACAGCAGAAGGAGCACACTGGCTGAGCCTCCCCTGTTCTGTTTGGAATTCCCTGGACAGACGGCGCTGGTTTAGCCAGGCTGTGATGAGCACTCATCCAGTCTCACCCGGTCGGGGTCCCGTGGGGTGATTTGTGCACAATCAGGGCTTCCCTGGGCTGCACCAGGAGCTCCGGCCACCGCCCATTCTTACCCTGAAGCCGTCTTTCGGATGCATTATGCTGTGAGCTAGCGAGGAAGCGCCCTCGGCTTCTGTGAGCGGCCAGGACGGTTCCCTTTGTCGGCAGCGACAGGGGGTGAAAATACTTGGCGCTGCCTCTCGCTTTGCTTGGGAAAGTGCTCCCCACCCCAGCGCAGGGAACAATGTGAGAACAGTGAGCCGTCCTCCCAGCCACAATATCTGCCCGGGTTCCTAAAGAGCTCAGGCTCTTACAGCCGCGATGACCAAGTAGCCCAGGAAACGGATTCCCAGGGAGCATTCATTTAGGGGGATTTCAAAAGGAACCAAGGTAGCTTGTTCCAATATGTGTAATTCTCTGTGTCTGCCTGTAACCCAAGCTCCCAGTCTACTGAAATTGTTTCCATACCCAGGACAAGGTCCAAAGAACTGATGTGTAAGCAATTTTGTATAAGGATGAAGCAAACCATTTAAGAAGCAAGTAGTCAGACCTGCGAATCCATCTGGATGGTGGACATACATGCAAGCGTTGGACCCATGTGCAAGGGATCCTGTGAAATGTGCAAGGTCAGCAGATGTCTGTTACTGAAGAGAAACAGAAGCAAGGACAGATCTCAAGAAACCAAATTCAGTTACACTAATTTTTATCGATTGGCACAATTAATGTTCTTTTTTCATGTGCAGTTATGGGTAATGGAAGATTTTACCAGCCCAAAATTCATAGAAGAGTCTGGGCCCTGAGCCAAAATTTAAACTTTCCACTCACATAGCTACATACAGCTGATCTTTCTTTCTGGTGCTGCCATAACAATTTTTTTTTTCTCCTTTAAAACATGCTATCCAATAGCCATATGGGTTTTAATGTTTCCAGGTCTCTATTTCTGGAAGATGTGTCTGTTCAAAAGAGAGGGCTCACGTATTATTTCTGTCTGTATCATCAGAGGTATTAAGAGCTTAAGCATTTGTCAAATATATTCATACATTTTTAAAATGTAGACTTTCTCCCTTTTTTCCTGTTTCCATTATTGTTGCATATTTCTGCCTGAGTGAAAATTGAAAAAAAGGAAAGAAAACAAATTCTGAGTTTCCTACAATATTTCTTTTGGCACCTNNNACCGATGTTCCAGGATTTAAATTTTATTGTAACATGGGAAAAAAAACCGTAGAATCATCTTTAAAGCTGAATTCATATTTGATATTGTCAAAGTAATTACTTTTAATGTTTCCTGATGTTACACAATGTAATTGTTCCTATTAATCAATTTAAAAGGTGGTAATTTTACAATTACTTTGGTTTGAAAAGATAAGAAAGAGAATCCAATGGAGACTAAAAAAAAATGATGAGCTCAAATGTAGGAAAGAAATGTCATTACTTTTCTGCTGGTAGAACATAAAATGTCAAAATGTGTGTCTAATAAATCCTGTGTAGAGTGAATTCAGGAAAGAATGCACTGCTTCACGGACTTTTGAGATTTTAAACATTATTTAAAATAATGAACATGAATTGGGGATTGTCCAAGGTAAAGAAAGATGATGAGATAAAAGCATGGGCCTGGAAACAGGGACTCCGTATGCCTCTCTTATCCTCATTGTGTCCATTTGGAGTGAGTGAGAGAAGGCTTGAAGCTTCCCGATGTTGAGATGCTCCATGTTTGGGAACCACAGACTCTCCTGAGCACATCTGTGCAGGGTCTAGACAGGAGGGGTCCTGCCCAGCTGGCCACCTCCCCTTCCTTCTGATCCACATCCTGAATATTCATGGAGCCCCATATGCCCGAACTTGGGGCACCACATTTTAGGTGCAGCCACACAGAACATTGAGCTTCAACCCAATGTGGAACGCAGATAAAGCAGATATTGGGGCTGCTATTGAGTTCAGGCACATGTGAAAGACCTGATCTTGGTTGTCACGTGACTGCTATACATTCCACACTCATTATTCACAGAGTCTACATTTGGGGAATTAGAGTTTACATTGACAGAGGATGAGATGGTTGGATGGCATCACTGACTTCATGGACATGAGTTTATGTGAACTCCGGGAGTTGGTGATGGACAGGGAGGCCTGGCGAGCTGCGATTCATGGGGTCACAAAGAGCCGGACTCGACTGAGCAACTGAACTGAACTGAACTGAAGATACTTTACACTGAGAGCTTCCCTGATAGCTGAGTTGGTAAAGAACCTGCCTTCAATGCAGGAGACCCCTGATCATATCCTGGGTCAGGAAGATCCGCTGGAGAAGGGAAAGGCTACCCAGTCCAGTATTCTGGCCTGGAGAATCCCATGCCCTGTATAGCACATGGGGTCACAAAGAATCGGACATGACTGGGTGACGTTCACTTTACTTTTAAAGGGATCTTTAACCCCAAATCATTCAGGCTTCTCTGGTGGCTCAGTGGTAAAGAGTCCACCTGCAATGCAGAAGCCGCAGGAGACACAGGTTCAATCCCTGGATCGGGAGGATTCCTGGGGGAGGGCATGGCAACCCACTCCAGTGCTCTTGCCTGGAGAATCCCATGGACAGAGGAGCCTGGCGGGCTGCAGGCCATGGGGTCGCAGAGAGTCGGCCAGGACTGCAGCAGCTGAGCACGGCACAGCACATGACCATTCAGTGCCTTCGGTCATTCACAGACCTGATCTTGCACAGAGCAGGGCCCCTTTGAGCTGCCCCAGGCCACGTCCCAGGTTGGATGAGGCGATGGGACGCTCTGACTTGTTTGAGACCCCGAACTGAACTCTAAACTAGAGTCTTCTCTGCTCTCTGTTCAGTGACAGCTTTTAAGGATTTTGTTTGAATGAGCCAACAATCCATATTAAATAAGCTGCATCCAATTAGAAACAACCAGGTCAGCATTATGGGTGATGCAAACGTCCAATTAGAAACACACATACAACCAGGTCAGGATTACGAGTGACGCAAACGTTGTGACCAGAGGCTCTCAGTCCGCCCCTCCCCGTGCCCCCGGGTCTCCCCAGTAACAGGGGCTCAGCACAGACTAATTTAATGACTCTGGTGCATGGCTGCAGCAGCAATAAGTGTTAAACCGCAATTTCCCCGCTCCCTTCATTTGTGTCGCCTCCCCTCAGGGCCTCCAGGGTTAAAACAGCATCTGACACATAGTAGGTGCTCAACTTCATAGGCTTGCTAGTACCCTCATCAACAAAAGAAAAAAAATTGTCTTATGGATTATTCCATTCTAAGAACACATAAAAAGATAACAAGTGAGCTTTTTAAGTTTGCTTCCCCCCCACCCCCCGCCTTTTTTCCCCCAGACCTGGCATTGGTCTTCAGCCCACTGGGAAGGCTTGATGCTGGTTCAGCCCTGGGGTTCGCTTGAGCAGGTCCAGATACCAGCTGGTGACCAGCAACTGGTGAGATGAGATGGTTCTCCCAGGCCACAGGGGTAGGAGGTGTGAAATCTGCAGACAGGCACTTGCATGGATTCCAGAATTATTGTGAACTTGGTTCTTTCTCACCTTAGGATTTTAACTTATTTTTAATATACAAATAAGAAACTGTTCAGAAAAGGAAGAACCAGGAAGAAAAATAAAAGATGTTTCGCTCTAGACCTGAAACCAGTCCCTTCAACTATTTGAGTGGGATGGTTCCCGGCAAGCAATCACTCATGTCTCGGAAACAGTTTTAAAAGATTCACATTTTGTCCTTCCTGCTCACTCTTCACCCCACCCCCACTGACGGCCCAGGCTCAGCAGTCCCTGTGGATTTTTTGCCAAGTAATGTCAGAAGTGTCACCTGAGACAGATGACAAACACCTGGGCTGTGCAGGTCACCCAGGGAGGGCGGCTGTGCTGAGAAGTGGTGGGCAGGGGCGTGTAAGGGGGCAGCTAGATGCAATCGAGACCTTCCTTGGCCTCAGGAGTGGGCACCTGCTCTCTTTGCCTTAGCAGAGCTCAGCTCTTATCACTAGCTCTGTCCTTGGAGTGTCTGGGTGGGAACAAAGCTTGGACTTTCCTCCTCTTGACAACCACCAAATGTCCGGCCCAGAAGGCCACCGTCCCCTACCTCGCTCTTGGTGCAGGGAAAGCCCTGGGGGGCTCTGCCATAAGGGCACAAACTCCCTTCATGGGGCTCCCCCTCTTGACCTTACCCTTCCCAAGACCTCCAGACACCATCACACTGGGAGTTAAGACTTCAACGTGTGAATTTGGGGGACCCAAACATTCAGTTTTTATAGCAGCAACTCTGGGGAGCATATCTTGGCGGAGTTTAAGGGGAGAAATGTCCCACCAGTCAGAAGGGGATTTTCCTCCAGGATGCGCTTGGTTATAAAGATGTGGCCTCCAGCCCCTCACAGGGACAATTCTGAACATGTGTCCTGGCTCCAGGATCCTCACAGTGTCCTCCAAGGCCTTGCCTGGGCAGCACAGAAGCTTGGCTTCTTCCCCTCCGAGTCCTGCTCCCTTCCCTGCCCTCCACAGACAGGAGCCCACGGACACCCTACCTGCCTTCTGCACCCCTGACTCCTGACTGGGGCCACTCGGTTCATTTCCATGGCTCCATCCCCAACCCTGACCCCAGTCCAGACCCGAGAGATGCCATGGCTCTTTCTAAAGTAGGAATCTGATTATTTTTTTCTTTCTCTTTCATTCAGATAAAATGTTTTGCAGAATCACCAATCCTTCCTTAGATTTTGGGTGAGCTGACTGCTATCAGAGCTCAGTTCTATGGCAGGAACATGAAAATTACGTTCCAGCAGATTCTTGCTTGTACACAAGAGCAATGTCTTCCCAGTTTTCTGTCTCCTAAGCAGAAGCCAGAAGTCATCGATGCAACTTAAAATGTTAAAATGAAGGGGAGGGGGACTTGCTCTACCAGCTATCAGGACACATCAACAAGCGGCACAGATAACAGAAGTGACATTCACGGGAGAACAGAGGCGTGAGAGGAGGGAGCAGGGAGAACCCAGGCACATCCTGAGCTGGGGCCCGGGAATCACCATTTCAAAGCAGCGAAGGGAAGGCAGGACCGGATACTAAATGCAAGTGAGGGAGGGAAGGGCAGCTTGCCACCTGCCGCCTTAAAAGCTACATGACTGTCTTACATCACGAGTCTCAGGGCATGGCGGATTCCACCATCAGGAAAACAAATCTGAAATAAGTGTAAACACATAAAAGCATCTTCATAAATACATAAAGTCACAAAATAAAAAAAAAAACACAAAACAAAACAAAAATTAGATTACAAAGTATAATCTCTTTAAGATTAAAAATTNCACTTTAAGATTCAAAATTTCTCTGTGACAAGAATGCCTTAAAGTCAAGTAAAAGAATGCATGGGGATAGCGAAGGGTTGGATTAGAGATGCTTCTGCTATTGTAACAGAAGAATGTGCATGCATGCAAAGTCCCTTCAGTTTTGTCTGACTCTTGGCGACCCCGTAAACGGTAGCCTGCCAAGCTTCTCTGTCCGTGGGATTCTCCAGGCAAGAACACTGGGGTGGGTTGCTATGCCCTGCCCTAGGGGATCGTCCTGACCAGGGATTGAACCAGCATCTCTTATGTCTCCTGCATTGGCAAGTGGGTTCTTTCTTTTAGCTACTAGAAGAAGAGCAGCTACCATATACAGCAATGTAAAAAATGCCTCCCGCAAGCAGGAAGGGATCACACGCCATAGGGAAATGGACAAAGTATACTTTACAAGGAACTTGAGGAAAAATAAGATCAGATAACCAATATACACATGAAAAGAAACCTCACCAGTAACCCAAGGGACCTACACTAAAGCGACAATGAGTTTATTTCCCTCCACATTTTGGGAAAAGCAGTGTGGGCCACAAGATAGAACATTGCAGGAAGAAGTCACCCCCCTGACTGCTGCTGGCAGAGCCGTGTGAGGCACGTGGGGCCTTTGCCCCACCCCTGAGTAGAAGCCCTCCTCTGGGCTGCTGCCAGGAGGCTGCGCTGGGCTCCGCCCGGTAATGTTGGCTGGACCTTGTGTCTTGTCTGGATAGAACACAGGCTGGAGTGGCAAACAGCTGGACCTCCCGCTTGATCCGAAGCTCTTCTTCAAAGGTCTAGGAGAGCAGGCCGGGGCAGCCGTGACCGCCTTGTCCTCGACCCAGAAGTGAAGCAAGCGTGGGCTCAGCTTGGACAGACCACCGCCACCAGCTTGTGAGATTAATGGCCAGCTTGCACATCCGTGTGCCCAGACGCGTGTGCTGTGTGCCCTAGTGTTTGACACGTGGCCTCTGCCTGAAAATACTGCAGCATGACTGACTAATCCAGCCATGCTGGGAATATTCTGGCAGTTCCTATTAAATTAAAATTGTGCATTCCCTATAATCCAGAAATCCCACTTTAGCTGTATTATGGGAATATTAGAATCTTTACTATCTGAAAAAAAATAGCAGAAAATGTGACATGAATAATAGGCAGCTACAGAAGAAGCGTAAATAGAGGCAATACAGTGTTAAATAAAAGAATACATGAGCAGCATAACTTACGGATGTGGGAAGACCCTTGAAAACATATTATTGTATGCAAAAAGCAAGCTGCTAGGCCATAAATATAGTGTGATACTGTTTATGTTTAAAAAACACAAAACAGTACTCTAAATTTTTCACAAATGTGCATATAAGCGTTAAAATTGTGTGGAAAGAAGCACATATCCACAGTAGCAACATATATGAGGAGAGGTAGAATGAACCGTATTTGGGGGAGAAATCACAGAGAATATAAAGTATCTGTCATATTCCAATTTCTCAAAAAATAACAAAATTCACTTATATAATAATACATACTGTATTGTGTGAAGACGACTGGAACTACTTAGGTCCAAATGCTATCACTGTTTAATTTTCTAAAGTAGGAATTTAGGTGGTAGATGGGTGGATGGAGAGACAGATGGTGGGTAGACAGATGAATGGACACATGGACGGGTGGAGGGATGGACACATGAATACGGAGGTGGGTGGGCAGACAACGGATGGAGAGATGATGGTTGAACCTTAGTCGCTGGCTTCCAGCACCCCCAAACGCTTCTCGCACAACATAGCAGGTCTTGAAGTAACATGAGAAGAACTTGCCCTAGCAATTCTTTCCAAAAGTCAACAGATGTGGTCCCCATGCAGCTTGGGAACAGTGTATTTGCTTGCCGATAGAACAATCCAGAAGAGAAAAGAGAAGAGCGATGTAGGGAGACCTGCTGAAGAAATGCTCTTGGCCAAGGGAAGGTCCTGTGTCCCAGGCACAAACAGGATTGGCTCATTCACAAGGAGGAAAAGAAGGCAGCTGGGAGCAAAGGGCAAAGGAGACACTGTTTTGTCTGCTAGTATTTAATACTAATAAACTCTACCGTTATCATAGTCGCTGCTGTTATTAGCTGAAACTATCGCTATTGTGTCATAGTATCACACATTAAATTTATACATTTGATTAATTTAGATTCATGATATTCAGTTCAGTTCAGTTCAGTTGCTCAGTCATGTCCAACTGTCTGTGACCCCATGAATCGCAGCACGCCAGGCCTCCCTGTCCATCACCAACTCCTGGAGTTCACTCAGACTCACGTCCATCAAGTCAGTGATGCCATCCAGCCATCTCATCCTCTGTCATCCCCTTCTCCTCCTGCCCCCAATCCCTCCAAGCATCAAAGTCTTTTCGAATGAGTTGATATTCATGATATTAATAATTATTAAATAATCCCATTTAAACTCTTAGTTATTTTCAAGTGTTTAATCTAGAAAAACACATTGATGGGCCTTTCACCTCTAAAAGGCAGATGCTTCCTCCTCCTCAGTACTGGTGACATAGGTTGACGATAAACGATGTTCACTTCAGTCCCAAGTTATGGACATTTAACTTTGCTGCTTTCGTACTTGTTCCTTTCACATGCTGTTGGTGTTAAGTTGCTAAGTTCTGTCCAGCTCTTTGCTATCCCGTGGACTGCAGGCTTCCCTTTCCGTCACCATCTCCTCGAGTTTGCTCAAACTCATGTCCACTGAGTCAGTGATGCCATCCAACCATCTCATCCTCTGTCGTCCCCTTCTCCTCCTGCCCCCAATCCCTCCCAGCATCAGGGTCTTTTCCAATGAGTTGGCTTTTTGCATCAGGTGGCCAATGTATTAGAGCTTCACCTCCAACTGACTATTCAGGATTGATTTCCTTTAGAATTGACTGGTTTGATCTCCTTGCAGTCCAAGGGACTCTCAAGAGGCTTCTCCAACACCACAGTTCAAAAGCATCAATTATTCAGTGCTCAGCCTTTTTTGTTGTCCAACTCTCACATCCATACATGACTACTGGAAAAACCACAGCTTTGACTAGACGAAACTTTGTCAGCAAAGTGATGTCTCTGCTTTTTAACATGCTATCTAGGTTTGTCATATCTTTCCTTCCAAGGAACAGGCTTCTTTTAACGTCATGGCTGCAGTCACCAACCTCAGGGATATTTGGAGCCCAGGAAAATAAAGCCTGTCACTGCTTCCACTTTTTCCTCTTCTGTTTGCCATGAAGTGATGGTATCAAATGCAATGATCTTAATTATTTGAATGTTGAATTTCAAGCCAACTTTTTCACTCTCCTCTTTCACTCTCATCAAGAGGCTCTTTAGTTCCTCTTCACTTTCTACCATTAGAGTGGTATCATCTGCATATCTAAGGGTGTTGTTATTTCTCCGAGCATCTTGATTCCAGCTTGTGTTTCTTCCAGCCCAGCGTTTCTCATGATGTACTCTGCATATAAGTTGAATAAGCAGGGTGACAATATACAGCCTTGACGTACTCCTTTCCCAATATCGAACCAGTCAGTTGTTACATGTTCTTTTGCATACTTATGGTTTCTTTCCTCTAACTAGAATAAAAGCTTCTTGGGTAATGGAATGTAGTCTCTAGGCAATGTATGTTTTACAGCATTGTCAAAGTAAAAACAGAAAATTTTTAACCTTAATGAATATTTGTTCATGCTGACCATGTGCTTATGTTCAAAAGTAAGGAGGAAAAATCAATGAAATTAACTATTTTGTTATATGTTTTAATCCTAAATTTCTTAGTAATTCCTCACCTGTCATTTTTTAAGTCTTTCCAAGAAGCAAGCTGCTTACCAGTGCTCAGAAATAGATGGATTAGTGAATCTTACATGCTATAATACTCACACTGTAGGGTGAACAAATATCATATACTATTTGCATCATTTCACTCAAATTTGGAAGAGTCCAGCTCAGCGTCAAGTCCCTCTAGATGTGCACGGCTCAGTGCTACTTGTTTTTGCAGAAAGGGGCACTTTATGAAGATCCAGTCATGGTATAGAGACTCCAAATTCACAGCCCACCCAGAAGAGTGTCCAGAAAGACTTCAGGGGGTCTGTTCTCATGATGTCAAAGTTTTGAAGAAAAGGACTTGAACCATGGGGACGGAATTCAACCCATTTTAGACTTTGGTCCTTTCAAGACATCTGGGCTCTGGGGAGAGTCCAGTGATCACAGGGTGGTGTTTTCTTGAACAAGCCATGTTGAAAGGATCAGAAGAGTTTTTTAACTTTAGTTAGGATGGCGGTCATAGTCTAAATTTCCAGTCAGCGAAATGTGTGTGAAGCTTTCTTTGGATGAAGCGAATGATTCCAAGGTGACTTTTCATCCAGAGTCATTTCATTCTATCAGATCTAGGGTCGGGGTGAAGATTCTAGAAAAAGTTTTGTTCCATTGGAAAAATAAAACATAGGGTCTCATGATGGCTTGAATCCTAAAATATTTCCATTCTAATATTTTAAAGTGTCAAGAAAAAAAACCAGCCAGTGTGCTTCAGTGAAATAAAAGTCTGTAGATCTTTTTCCCGTGGTCTTACAGTAAAATTCAGTGATGCATCCACATGGGAAGCTTCTTTCTCATCCTGACTCCAGGGCCAGCAAATCATGAGGTTTCAGACATGAAAGACTGCATGCCTCTCCACGCCCAAGATGAGCACAGAATAGCAATCTGAATCCATGTGACACACTGGAGAAGTAAATCCTTTACTTCAAACTGTCAGTAACTCATTTTTCTAGGGCTCCATATTACTAATAAGGCCACAGGAAAAAGTAGTATTAGTGACCTCAGCAGTCCATGTGGCTATTATTTAAAAAGCCCCAGGTGTGCGTATAATAAACTTGCTGAGGGAACCTGCTCTCTTTTTATAAAATACATTTAATCAAATGCTGACTTCAAAGCCTTTGCTCTGTGTCATTACCGAGATATATGTGGTCTTTTCGCTTGAACATAGCAAGCCTTATATGAATATGTAACCCTCAGCTTTCTTACCTCTCAATCCTGCTTGGGTAAAGGACATGGAGAAACACTGAAATGATCTGGGGTTGGCCCCACAGCACTGGGCAGTGCACGCCCCGCAGGACAGCTCTTGGCCTCCTTGGGCTCTTCATCTGCGGTGGAGCGCTGCTCTGGCAGTTAAGTTAGGTCTCCAGGGTGTGGGTCATCCTGCAAGGAACCATCCTGGAAGAGTGTGAATTTGGTCTGCAGCTGAGAGAATGCACATAATAAATCCTATCCAGTGAGGACAGAGCTTGATAAAGCCCGGAACCAAAGTCATTACCCTCTTGGCCAAAGGTCCCTCTGACGTCCATGCTGGACAAATGCACGTCAGTCAACAGTCTGTCCAAATGAGAGCCCTGTCTCTGCCTCCAAGTCCCCTGTGCTCCCCACCCAGTCCTGCTGCTAGCAGAGGCTTCCACCCCGGTTCTTCCTTCCAGCCTCCCCTCTGCAGCATCGCTGCTGGAACCCGGCCTCCCTGCCACCCTGCCCTCCCTATTCAGCCCCACCTGACCCCTTCCAGAAGAACTTTATTCATGGCACCCCACAGTGTGTGTAGCCTTGCTCCCAATCCCCTCTTGGCTTCTATTTTAGCCTCAAATGAAAGCTTCTTAACTCTGGCCTTTCTGGGTGTTCTCCCATTTTACTTAGCATGTCCTCTGTGCTCCAGACAAATTGGATTTATAATAAAGTCATTTCAGTGCCCATGAAAGGCGGGCACTTCCCAAAACCTTTATATGCACCGTCTCATCTTATTCTCAAAACAACCCTGGGAGGCAAAGGGCACAGAGAATAAATTATTCATAATACTCTCACCCCCCGACTCTACTTTAGAGATGAAACCATCCTCTCCTGAACTTACAGAAGTGGACCAGCGAGGCTGTCTAGTCCCGCGGCCATGAGATACCTGTGGGTCGATGAGGACAGAGGCCCATGAATAGGGTCCTAACCCTGCCCATCCTGTCCTCTCCCCACTTCCAGCAAACAGCCTCCACGTCTTCTACACTCACACCTTCATTTTTGCACTTGCCTTTATCAATAACTGTGATCAAGAGTGGAAAGGGAATACAAGCGTCTTTATCTGTTTAATGTCCTCATAGAATATTGGAGTGAGTTGCATGCCCCACTCCAGGAGAATCTTCCCGACCCAGAGATCAAACCCATGTCTCTTACATCTCCTGCATTTGCCAGTGAGCTCTTTACGAGTGCCCCCTGGGAAGCCCATTTTATGTGCAGTAGTTTACATATGCTGATCTCAACCTCCTAACCGATCCCTCCCCATCTCTTTCCCCTTTGGTAACCATAAGCCAGTTTTCTATGTCTTTGGGTCCGTTTCTGTTTTGTATATAAGTTCATTTGTTTCTCTTTTTCTTTTTTTTGATTCCACGCATAAATGACAACGTGTGACATTTTTCTCTGTCTGGTTCACTTCACATAATGTGATCATCTCTAGGTCCATCCATGCTGGCTTTGCTTTGACCTTTGTTTTTCAACGAACTCCTCCACTTTTCTTTTAAAAGCAATAGAATTTTCCTTCTGTGTAGTTGGAACACTAGGTCTGAGAGGTCTATGCAGAGTGATTGCGAATGAATTCCGTCCCTGGGCTGTTACAGTCTTGTTCCATCATATTCCACATTTCACTTGCAGTTCACCAAAACCCATAGACGGCAGAATTAAAGCTGGAGATAAGGAGCTGTCCCACTCTGTCAGCTGCAAAAGTCAAGTTGATATCTTACTTCTTTAAATAGAGAGATTATAAAGTAGGTTAATAAAAAATAATCACCTGTCGGTGGGAAAAGACACAAAGCCACTGCAGGCATCCACACACACACCTGCTGGAAAGGCTGGCTTGATATTCTTGTTAAACGCAAGCAAGGTCAGGCAAAGGAGTATCATTTTCTTAAATCCGCTGCTCAACCGACTAAGAAAGCTGTGAAAAGAGTGTCTGCGACAAGATTTATGGAGGTTTTCCTCAGGATATTGATGTATGCATCGTATCCACAGCTAGAGTAAAGATGATGTCTTTAATTATGATTCAGACACACCAAAGAGAGTGTGGAGGAACAAATGACTTTTGAAATTAAGATCGATTTCTCTTTTTTTGACACGCTACACAGATACACACACACACAATCTTTTCCCTCTTTATATATATTAACACAGTGACATTTTACTAATATGATTATGTTAGGTTTTCAAAGCCATTTCATCAAGGTGCAGAGATAAATTCATTAAATTAGACACTGAATGTAATATAGATATGCTTTTTTAAACTAGGTATATTTACATGTGGTATTATTCTTTTAAAATTGCTGGTCTTCTTATAACATAGATGGCAGCTAACTAAGAGGATATTTGATCAACAAGAACATTCTGGCACAGCCATAACTGATAAACAAAACTGCTGAGTTGAAAAGCACAGTTGGAATTCTGGTCATGTAAGCCTAGCGCCTAAGATAGTGGGTCAGGTGGACATCACACTAAATTACCTATGAAGAAAATCCAGAACTCCCTATCACTGTTATATTTAAATTTGGGGAATGACTTTGCACACCATCACTTATACCCTATTTTTCTCATCTTAAATTTGGAAATAAGCTTGGTCTATTCCCCAAGATCGCTAGGAAGAATCAACAAAGTGACGCTGATATCTTGAAATAGGATGAAAACGCTTGGCTTTATGCATAAAATAGAAGATACATTATCAAGATAGTCACTCAGTTTTAGAAACTTTGCAAGCCTACCTCACCATCAATTCAGTTCAGTTCAGTCGCTCAGTCGTATCCGACTCTCTGTGACCTCATGAATCGCAGCACGCCAGGCCTCCCTGTCCATCACCAACTCCCGGAGTTCACTCAGACTCACATCCATAGAGTCAGTGATGCCATCCAGCCATCTCATCCTCAGTCATCCCCTTCTCCTCCTGCCCCCAATCCTTCCCAGCATCAGAGACTTTTCCAGTGAGTCAGCTCTTCGCATGAGGTGGCCAAATTACTGGAGTTTCAGCTTCAGCATTAGTCCTTCCAATGAACACCCAGGGCTGATTTCCTTCAGAATGGACTGGTTGGATCTCCTTGCAGACCAAGGGACTCTCAAGAGTCTTCTCCAACACCACGGTTCAAAAGCATCAATTCTTTGGGGCTCAGCTTTCTTCACAGTCCAACTCTCACATCCATACATGACCACAGGAAAAACCATAGCCTTGACTAGACGGACCTTTGTTGGCAAAGTAATGTCTCTGCTTTTCAGTATGCTGTCTAGGTTGGTCATAACTTTCCTTCCAAGTCTAAATTAAATATTTTACTGAATTGTATGTGATTAAATATTTCCCTCCACATCAACTGTGTTTAATGTTTTAAACTTGAAATTGAAAATGTTCTCAAAAAATCATGTTTTCCATCTTGACATCAGTGGAAACCATTGCCTCCTAAGGTGTCTCATCTCACTGGATCAAACTCCATGGTCTCTGCTGGAGGGAAATGTATTTTCTGCCCCAGGGTTTATACAGCTGTCCTCTGGGTCCCAGCCTCAGTGAAGGCTCCGTTTCATTCCTGCCTGGACTCATCTCTCTGCCCCACGCTGCCCACCAGCCTCTTATCTAGTTCCTCCTAAAACCCCCTCTGCAGAGTCTCCCTGAGCTCGGAGCCCCCTCGGGTCTGGAGCTGGGGGCTTTGGTGCAGTGGTCACCACACAGGGCTTGGCCATCTTCTGAGTGCACACACCTCCTTCTGTGATGCTGAGCTCTCGGACCACTCACCTCTCCTTTCTCCTGTTCTCTTTCCTGATGCAAGTGCCCACTTATTTCCTTCAGGTGAAGTTTTGTTATCTCTTTGCTTCTCTTTTTCCCTCCAAGCTAGCCCGTGAGGATATGTTGCTAGAAAATAACTGTGGACTTGGAAGGGAAATTCTATGGCTCCCTGAGAAGCTGGGAGAGCTATGACATATTGTCATTTTAGACGGCATTTTAAAGTCATCAGTTTTCTCAGTTTCATATCAGAAGATATAAACTTTTAATTTTCTTCTTTGGTTAATTTTTCCTTAACCTTGAGAACAGCTTTAGCTAATTATTAAAGTTGAAACATAATTAAATAACCAGAAAAATGTATTTATTTTGTTTACATGTGGAACACAGAATTATAGTCATAGATCTATTTTGCCAAATCTAAAAGCGGAATATTTCCAGGAAGGAGGAGTTTGAGGTAGTATGTTATTTTGGCAGAGACATATTTACTTTAAGAGTATTTTCCTTATAAATTAAAATCTAGCTCTTCATATTTTCATCCTATAACCCTAACCCAAATAATTCCTATTGGAATAACAAAAAAGAAATGAAAAAGCCAAATGACCACCACTCATTTTAATTCATTAAATTTCATGTTGTATTTTAAACACACAAAAAAACTTTTATTGTTTTAAAATAAATAATTCAATGAACTGTAAACTGTGTATATAAAAATGAATTTTGAATATCAAAATCCAGACTTTTTCACACATTGTCCATAAAGCTGTAATTTCGTTGTAACTATCTTGCCTCTTGTCGTGTTTTTATGTTGCAATATCCCCGCCCTCTGCTCAGACCCTGTTCTTTTCCCGGAAACTTATTCCAAAGGCTCACCTTTATGTTTTCCATTTTCCTCTTGAATCCACAGAGTCAAGCAGAAGAGATGATGACTTTGTATTTTGTTGGCTAACTGGATCCTTTTCTGCAGAATTCAGGGACTGTACCTGCCATGGTGAGTCAGGCCGTCCCTATAATGAGCTACACGTGGGCTGTCGAGCAGGCATGCAGAGGCGGACGTCACTCTGTCCACTGCAGACCCTGCCTCTGGCTTGACCTCTTCTTCCTGGAAGACAGGTGGGGCTTCTTCCCACCCTGCTCTCCCTCCAGACACAGAGATGTCACACATCCTTCCATCAGCACAGCTGCTGCTGCTGCTAAGTCGCTTCAGTCGTGTTCGACTCTGTGCAACCCCATAGACGGCAGCCCACCAGGCTCCCCCGTCCCTGGGATTCTCCAGGCAAGAACACTGGAGTGGGTTGCCATTTCCTTCTCCAATGCATGAAAGTGAAGTGAAAATGAAGTCGCTCAGTCATGCCCGACTCTTAGCGACCCCATGGACTGCAGCCCACCAGGCTCTTCCATCCATGGGATTTTCCAGGCAAGAGCACTGGAGTGGGGGGCCATTGCCTTCTCCGCCATCATCACAGGATTCAGGCCAAAACTTCACTAAAACAAAGTCTGCCTAAAAGAAAACTAAGGAAGCCACCAGGACTACAGAGTCTCAAGGGGAGGCGATGTTGGCAGCATCGCACAGGTCAGGGGCCAGAAGCAGAGCTGCGCTTGTTATCAGGGCAGGCGGGATGCTCCTGGGGAATCCAGGGCCTTTCGGTTCCCCTCGACCAGGACAACTTAGTGCTCTGGCTGGTGTGGTATCGGCTTCCTCTCTGGCCCACACTGAAGCCCCCAGCTCCTGTCTGTCTACACACTGTCACTTTTCCCTTTTATGTCCACTTGTTGACCACTTACTTTAAAGTGCTCCCCAGGAAATTACTATTGAGACTCAGGTGGGCAGAAACGGTCCCCATGTCAAGATTATACGGCTATGTTTCAATAACCATGGTGACCAGACAAGAAAATTTTTTTCTGACAATTCTACTACAGGTTACTCAGTCTATAATACAGGTCACAGCCTCCTAAAATCTCCAAAGGATGTAAATATTTCTTCCAGTTTCTTTTGGGAATATACCAGATGTTTCATCTAAGGGAAGAAAGAAAAAATTGTCCAAGAAAGACATATAAAAAAATGGAGTTCTCAACATCAAGTGAGGTTCTAGCTTCTTTTTAGCTGTTCGCTGAGAGGAAAGCTTTATGAAATTTAACCCTTTAAAGGTTTCTATGCACATTGATTTAATTACTACTTCAAAGCACTCAAAATATACTAATAAGTTGAAATACTATGGGTTTTCAGATTTAATTGCCTTTTTAAAAAATGGATTAAAATCACCCTTGACATTTCACAGATTAGTAGTAGCATCCACGCCTATGGCCTTCCCCCTGCTTCAGACATTAACGAACCCACGTGCAACTGCAGGAGACCAGGTTCGATCCCTATGTTGGGATGATACCCTGCAGAAGAGAATGGCTACCCACTCCAGTATTCTTGCCTGAAGAATTCCATGGACAGGAGCCTGGTGGGCTACGGTCCATGGAGTGGCAAAGAGGTGGACCCAACTGAGCGACTAACACTTTCATTTTCTATGCCTACATTCTTAAAGAAAAAATAATTCTGGCACTGGAGATCCCTGAACCATGAATTTCAGAACAAGAAAACTAGTTGTTGATAAAATTTAATTCAGTGGGAAAATTAAATAAAACAATGCTGAAATCCAGCCATGTTTCCATCTTAACCACAGGAAGATTATGAGTTGGTGTGACCCCCAGTGATGAAGTCCTGTATTTATATTTCTTTCCTTACCTGAACCCAAGAATAATTTCTAATCCAAAGGATTCCTTTAGCATACATGAGCAACCTAATACAACAGTGTTTTGTATGAAACATATTCCTAGGTTTTTAGCAATCATTTATTATTTTTAAATATTTTCTTGCTTGTAAGCTGATTGCAGGCTAAAGGGCTAGATCTACTCATGAGAAAATGCTTAGATTAACAATAAGGATTCTGAAAGCCACATTTGTTGTAGCAAAACCAAACAACAGAAAGATTAGAAGGGCCACTGCTTGTGAAGTAGAAATGTAGCTGGGAATTCCCACACAAACTGCTTCCCCTGGAAAGTTCAACTTTGCCAGGAACACTTACAGTGTTCAATCTGGAAAGGACAGAGACATGTGTTTAAGATAGTTTAAATTTGCTATCAGTATAAGATGATTTCTAGGAAAATAAGTTATTGTCAAAGCTGTGATTTTTCCAGTAGTCATATACAGATGTGAGAGTTGGACCACAAAGAAGGCTGAGTGCCAAAGATTGATGCTTTCAAATTGTGGGGCAGGAGAAGACTCTTGAGAATACCTGGGACTGCAAAGAGATCAAACCAGTCAATCCTAAAGGAAATCGACTCTGAATATTCATTGGAAGGACTGATGATGAAGCCAAAGCGCCAATACTTTGGCCACCTCATGCGAAGAGCTGACTCACTTGAAAAAGATGCTGATTCTGGGAAAGATTAAGGACAGGAGGAGAAGGGGGTGACAGAGGATGAGATGGCTAGATATCATCACTGACTCCATGGATATGAGTTTGAGCAAACTCCGGGAGATAGTGGAGGACAGAGGCACCTAACATGCTGCAGTCCACGGGGCCGCAAAGACTCAGACACGGCTTCACAGCTGAGAAACAAGCTTGAGGAAGAGCTTCTCCATTTTCTTGTTTGTTTCAAAGTCACGGTTTCAGTCAAGACTTTCTAAAAAAGTTAGAGAAAACATATAAAAAGTAAAAGGGCCGGATCAACAGAGACTCTAAAGAGTGGCCTTGCTTCAGAAAAAAAGAAAAACAATGTACAGATTATACAGTGGTGAATTTCATAGAAATCGGCGCAGTCGTGGACAGTGAGATACAGTTGCTCTCCATCTCTTAAATTATATGTTGCATATCTAGGGGCTTCCCCAGTGGCGCAGTGGTAAAGAATCCCACGGCCACTGCAAAAGATGCAGGACACGTGGGTTTGATCCCTGGGTTGGGAAGATGCCCTGGAGTAGAGATGGTAGTCTACTCCAGCATTCTTGCCTGGAAAACGCAGAGGTGATCACACAGAGTCGGACACAACTTGGCAACTGGACAACAGCAGGGACCCCGTGAGTAGGTCACAGCCGCTCAGCATTCCCTGCCTTCCGCCTCTGCTCACAGCCCCCGTGAGCCTGCTGTTTCTGCGCAGGGCTCTGTCACGTTCCGCACGGCATTCTCAGCGCAAAGCTCTGCCTGGACACTCAGTGACTGGCTGCCGTTGTCTCATAACGCTTCTCTGACTTCTTTTTTTTTTTTGGTCCACCTTCAGTGGTGTGTGGCTCACACTTCCCTGACTACACATTTAACCTGCGTGCGCTGCGCTGGAAGTTCAGAGTCTTAACCACTGGACTGCCAGGGAAGTCTTCAGTTTCTTTCCTGTGATGGCTGTTTATATCCACAGAGGAAGTCTAATACCAACATTCCCATCATGTCTGTAGTGGGAGCTTCATGCACTTAACTGTTAGGGATACATCAGAGGAAAGAGTGAATAACGGTAACGTTAAAGATCTTCTTACTTTCGCTCGGTGTCCACGATGCAAATAGAAAATGGTACAGAGCATAAACACACAATCAGTAGATGGCATCCAAATAGCCTATTGTCTCATGAAAGAAGTGCTGACACTTTAAATAACATTCCGTTGTTGCTTCTGTCAAGCCATCGGGGCCTTTGGAGGTTACAATTCTCTTTGATGAGGTGGAGGGAAATCTGGGGAAACATTCGCTGCAGTTAAATGTACTCATTAGGGCAACCTTTCTGGAGAACAATCTGGCCATGAACACCACCTTTCTTAAGAAACATGACACTCCTATTCCAAGTATTTTACTTCTTGGAATTTTCAGGAGGAGCTAGTTAACTCAAACCTATAGCTACAAAGATGTTCATCTCATTGTTGTTTATATAAGAAAGAAAAAATTCAAACCACTAATTATATATTAAAATATAAATTTTAAGTAGAAAGACTTTACGCATAGGAAAATGTTCATTTTTAAAGTGAAGAACTAAAAAAAGAAAATTCATTACTCTATGCTCCTATTTTTGAGGGAATGGATTTGTGCAGTAAGATCATAGATGATTTTACATTATTTTTATAAGTATTTTTCTTATTTCTATAATATATGTCTGTTGCATTTGAAGTAGAAAAAATGATTATTTTTATTTTTAAAAAAGAAAACATTATCAAATACTAAAATAAAATATAAATATAAAATTCTGTGAGTTTTGACAGAGAATACAGATAAAAATCTTTTTTTGGTAATAGATAATATATTTAAGGTTGTTTTCATATATTATCTTACTAGTTAATTCTTTCTTACTGCCTTTGATAAAGAAAGTGAATGAGAATCAAAGGAATAGTGTAAATTCTCTGAGATATTCATTCATTTTGATGCATTCTTGGTAAACTCTTTGATATTAGTTCAGTTCAGTCCCTCAGTCATGTCCAACTCTTCACGACCCCATGGACTGCAGCATACCAGGCCTCCCTGTCCATTGCCATCTCCCGGAGTCACTCAAACTCATGTCCATTGAGTCGGTGATGCCATCCAACCATCTCATCCTCTGTCATCCCCTTCTCCTCCTGCCTTCAATCTTTCCCAGCATCAGGGTCTTTTCAAATGAGTCAGTTCTTTGCATCAAGTGGCCAAAGTACTGGAGTTTCAGCTTCGGCATCTATCAGAGTGTCACCAATTTTTCCAACAAG
Organism: Redunca redunca; assembly: GCA_006410935.1. Classification (NCBI taxonomy): domain Eukaryota; kingdom Metazoa; phylum Chordata; class Mammalia; order Artiodactyla; family Bovidae; genus Redunca; species Redunca redunca. The sequence goes on along the minus strand of SJYQ01001883.1, from coordinate 249,453 downwards.
CTTTTGCTAAATTTCCCATTATATGATTTTTGAAAAGGTTTGAAGGAAGTGAGAGTGCTGTAAATGTTTTGCTCTAGTGAAAACAAGTTGTTTAAAATTTCCCCACTTCCACTTCTTACTGTATTTTCTAATCCATACCTTTACTGCTTAGGCAGAAATTTAAACAGCGGCTTAAATTCAAGCCAGCAATGATTCGGATAAAGGCATCTTCAGCTGTTTGAGAGACATGAAGACAGCATGTGAGAATGACTACAGAAAGTAGCATCTCTATAAAAAGTGACAGAAAGTGTTTGAGTTTAGGAGGCACAAACGAAGGTTTTTCTTCGAAGGCCATTTTGATTAATCTAATCCACCACGACAAATTCACAATTCAATATGAGAGGTAAGGGTGCCTGAAGATGCCCTTTACTATCATCCAAAGGAAAAAAATATATATATGTCTAAGTGAGAGATGAAAACATGGCAAGCTTAAGTAGAAGATAAGAATCTGAACTGCGGCTGGCGTGATAATGTGCAGTGAGGGCTCCCAGGAGAAGAGGACGCCGTGCTCTCCCTGCACAGGGGCTGGGACAGACACAAACCAGCTTTCTGCACAAAATCCCTTCCTTCAGCGTCAGCCAGGGAGCAGAAGGCCCTGCAGGCTTATCTACATGCCCAAATCAGTACCTGCAGAAACTTGCTTGTTAAAGAAACACTGGGCTTCCTAAGTCTTTGCCTTTGGATTTTCTTACTCTTTTCCTGAAAAAAGTATTGGCCCTGGAATTACACATTTAATTGTTGTCTATTTCACATATTGGAGTTTCAGCTTCAGCTTCCATCAGACTGTCACCAATTGTTCCAAAAGCTTCCAAGAAACAGTGGTTATTTGCCCAAAAAATGAAATAAAAGCTTGTATTTAAAGGACATAGAGTAAATCTAGATTACTTGAGCAAAGGCATAGTATCTTTCTCTTGTTTTCCAGTTGTTTAAGTCTGATTTCCTTTAGAGGATCTACAGTGCATTTTCTCTAAATGTTCTGCAATGTTCTCGAAGTTTCTGCATCCATCCATCTATTCACCCATCCATTTGCCCATCCATCATCCATCAATCCATCCTTCCACCCATCTATCCATCCAACCCATCCATCCATCCATCATCCATCCATCTGTTAAGTGTCATCTGTTATCAGGCATTGGGCAAAGTATAAATGCAGTAATATTAATCAGTTTATGCACTTTCAGGCTCATAAGGGCACAGACATTACACAAATAAGTCACCATATTGTTAGGGCATCACAAGGGTGATCAGCATTATGATGGAAACAAGGGGGTATTATGAAAACCTAAATGTCACTTCGTGTTTGCAAAGTGTCAGGGACAGGGTGGAGCCAGCTTTGTGGTGGGTGGGGGAAATAACAGTTAAATTCAGACTTAGAGACTTGGAAGGCAGAGTACCCCATGCAGAAGAAATAGCTTAGTGGATGTCTTCAGCAGGGGCTTCTCAGGTGGCACTAGGGGTAAAGAAACTGCCCTCCAGTGTAGGATACATAAGAGACTCGGGTTTGATCTCTGGGTCGGGAAGAGGTCCTGGCGGAGGGCATGGCAACCCATTCTAGTATTCTTGCATGGAGAATCCCATGGACAGAGAAGCCTGGCACACTACAGTTCATGGGGTTGCAAAAGAATCAGACAAGACTGAAGCAACTGAGTCTACATACATACGCCTTTATTAGAGAGGAGTGTAACATTTTAAGAAGCTGAATTTCACAAATCTAGTGAAATTCCAGTAACGGTGGAAACTGAGATGGTGGAAAAGATAGAATGCAGAAAGGACAGGGGTGTGACCAGAACTCTCAGGTCTGACCAGTTCTGGAAAGTTCTCTACTTTATTAGAAGTAAAATGGGGATTAACTGAAAGGTGCAATATACCAGGGAAATATCTTCTCATTTTAATATTTAAAATATCAAAAAGTGTTAATTTCTCCTCCTACAAAGAGACTAGCATGGCCAAGGTCAAAACTGGAAGACTGGCTGTGGTATAGGATGCGAAAGTAAGTGGATGGTGAACTTAGCTGGGTATCCCAGACAGTTGCAGCTGACAGTACAATTCAGTTCAGTTCAATTCAATCGCTCAGTCATGTCTGACTCTTTGCGACCCCATGAACTGAAGCACGCCAGATCTCCCTGTCCATCACCAACTCCTGGAGTTCACTCAAATTCACGTCCATTGAGTTGGTGATGCCATCCAGCCATCTCATCCTCTGTCAAGGACTGAATACAAGGCTCAGAGAAAGAAACATTTAAAGAAGGACCACTCATCCTGATCTGTGCCACTGGGTGCAGAGAGATGCCCCTCAGGACATTGCAAAGAACAAGGCATGGGGAAGCTGTTTTGACAGAGAAGATCGCAAGTTCAGTTCTGAGCACGTGATGTTTGAAACGCCCATGAAAAAGTCAGGGGAATATGTGAAATAGACAACAATTAAATGTGTAATTCCAGAGCCAAGATAAAAGGTCTTGCTGGAGGGCATGTGTAGGGTGAGCTATATCATTTATTAAATATGCTCGAGTCTCTCAGTTCATAGTAACTAATGATACCATTAGTTTACTTCATTAGCTGAGCAGTAAGAGGGGAAATCAGATAAGGAGTGTTATTGTTTCCTGGAAAAAGCACTTAGAGTTCATTCCACTTAACCTTAAACCAAGATCATTCATCAAAACACAAGAAGACCTTGGTAAACCATCAAACCTCCCCCCACCTCCCGTGCTTTGCCATCGCCACCTTGGATTCAGAACATGCACAGCTCTGGCAGTTCTAACAAATGACCACCAATGAAGCGGCCGAAACAACAGAAGTGTTATTGCTCACCAACCTGGATCTTGAAAGTCTAACATTGTTATTGAGTCCAGGCTCTCTCTGCTCACCAAATCAGAGAGGAAGTACTGAGGCAAGGAACATAACTTCATTCGGAGAGCCAGCTAAGAGAAGATGGCAAACTAATGTCTCAAAATGACCATCTTGTTGGAGTCCAAAGGCCAGGTTCTTTTATAGATTAGAGATGGGAGATGTGAGGAAACAAAAAGGTCATCCATCTTGCAAATACCTCCTAGAATGGCAAGCCTCCAGCAGGGGGATGTGTTAATTTCTTCCTTCCTGCCATCTACACATGGACAGGGCTCTGAGAAAAGCCACTTTAGTTTAACAGTCAGGCAGAGGGGCAGGATTCTCTGAGGCAGGCCAGTAGATATGATTATAATAACAAATTGAGCTTCAGTATTCTGGCCTAGAGAATTCCAAGGACTGCATAGTCCATGGGGTTGCAGAGTTGGACATGAGTGAGCAACTTTCACTTCATAATAACAAAAGCAATGGAAAGCAAGGCAAATAAATAGTTTCCACATGGAGTCAGAATTGGCTTTTTCTTGCAACCAAATCAGAGTACGAAGATGGTCAGTGTCTGGCGGGAGCCCTCTCCCTAGTTTACAGACAGACACCTTCTCACTGTGACCTTGCATAGCAAAGAGGGGAGGCAAACTGTCTCCTGTCTCTTCTTGGGAGGGCACTGGTCCCATCACAAGGGCCTCTCCTTCAGACCTTATCGTCTCCCAAAGGCCTGCTGGTAAATATCATCACACTGTAGATTAGCATATCAAGACTCAAATCTGGGGGAGACACAAATCTTCAGTCCATAGCCGTCGTCATGACCGATACCTGGCTCTGGTCTCATATAATTATATATATCCTTAGACACGTGGCTGAATCGCCTTCTATGTAGTGAACTTTACACTATTTACATGTAGGGGATGAAAGTCTGCTCTTCTATAAGGAATTGCCCGCCTGAACAGTGATACTGAGTCAAATATCCATCCATCCATCCATATTGTCCACTAGGACACAGATCAGAAGTCTCACACTATAAAAACATGGTATGGAATTTTATATAGGAAATACCTTTATCTTCATGTAACTGAAACAGTGCTTTTTTTTTTTTTCTATATGAGAAGCTTTCCTGAAATAAAAATAAGAAAATGGACAAACATTGTTCATCACCATCTGCATGTCAGGTACCATGTGGTTTTTTAGGGAATCAGGCATTCCTTCACTGGTAGCTGTCTTAGGACAGGGCAGTCAATCAAAAGTTCATTCTTTAAGACAAAGTGTCTTGCATTATAGTGAAATACCCAGAGAGCATCGGGTATGCATTACAATGAGATGCAAAGGCTTTGTCAAACATTCACTGAACAAAACCGAAGTGGGACAGAGTAGAATTAATTGGGGTGATGGAGAGATTTTGTGGATGGGGGATCCTCTGGGGAAGGGTCACATGGTGTCCCTGTCTGATGGGGAGAGGGAGGCAGCTTCTTGGGACTCGTTTTCCACAGAAGGGAAGCGTGCAGTAGGATAGATTTTGGAAAACACGGTTCCCTGAAGGGTCTTCTACAAAGATGGAGGTGACTATGGACAGATAGGAGAAGGCAATGGCACCCCACTCCATCACTCTTGCCTGGAAAATCCCATGGACGGAGGAGCCTGGTGGGCTGCAGTCCATGGGGTCGCTGAGTCAGACACGACCGAGTGACTTCACTTTCACTTTTCACTTTCCACTTTCATGCACTGGAGAAGGAAATGGCAACCCAGTCCAGTGTTCTTGCTTGGAGAATCCCCGGGACAAGGGAGCCTGGTGGGCTGGCATCTATGGGGTCGCCCAGAGTCGGACACGACTGAAGCAACTTAGCAGCAGCAGCAGCAGCATGGACAGATAATGCCTTTATCAGGAAAGACAACTGGAGGGGGAGAATTGGACTGTCGAAGGCAGGAAAAGAAGGCAGAGAATCATCCTTGTGGGTCTGAAGACAGAGGTCATTGTTGAATGGAGTGTGGCTGAGGGGAAAGTGCAGGATCTTGGCATGAAAATATGACAGGAAGAAATAATAGATCCTGATATAAAAAATTCTTTTCAATTTTGCATACCCTTCTCATCCACCTGAGTCAGTAAGTCAATATCTTACATCCAGATGTCAACGGTGGCTTGTCGAAGGGGTTCTCTAGAGCCAGAAGATACCACCCCCTCTCTCAGAGCAAGACACCCAGTTGCTCACTAGCTGTCGTGCCCATTTATCTGAGACCCCATGGACTGCAGCACTCCAGGCTTCCTTATACTTCACTATCTCCTTCAATTTGCTCACACTTGTGTCCACTGACTCGATGGACATGGAGTGGACATGGCGTGGAAATGAAGCCTGGAGTGCTGCAGTCCATGAGGTCGCAAAGAGTCAGACATGACTGAGCTGTGTACACTGAGTCTGTGATTTTAGCCAACCATCTCATCCTCTGTTGTCCCCTTCTCCCCTCGCCTTCATCAGAGTCTTTTCCAGTGAGTTGGATCTTCGCATCAGGTGGTCAAAGTACTGGAGCTTTAGCTTCAGCATCAGTCCTTCCAATGAATATTCAGGACTGATTTCCTTTAGGATGGACTGGTAGGATCCCCTTGAAGTCCAAGGGACTCTCAAGAGTCTTCTCCAGCAGCACAGTTCAAAAGCATCAGTTCTTTGTCACTCTCTTCTTTATGGTCCAGCTTTCACATCCATACAGGACCACTAGAAAAACCACAGCTTTGACTACATGAACCTTTGTTGGCGAACTGATGTCTCTGCTTTTTAATACCCTGTCTAGGTTTGTCATAGCTTCTCTTCCAAGGGCAAGCATCTTTTCATTTAGTGACTGCAGTCACCCATCTTCAGTGATTTTGAAGCCCCCCAAAATAAAATCTGTCATCATTTCCACTTTTTCCCCACCTATTGACTGTAGCACTTCTTCCTTATGTTCTCAATAACTTCAAAAGTATGTATTTTTCATACATTGTCTATCCTAATTAGAACCTTTTTTCTTAAAACAGTCAACCCAATGGTCAACTCAAATTTCCTCATTAAAATGTAATCAGAGTCCCTCCCCCACCTTGGAGACCATATTAACAAAACAATAAGAAAGCAGTCACGCAATTAGCGAAATCTACTTATGAGAAATTATCCTTCCACACAAGTGGCAAAAGTTGAAATAGCTGTATAGTCTAAAATGCTTCATATAACTTACCATGTACATTTTTTTGTACTGGGAAATTTTCTCATAATGATACTTAGTCTCCAAGATGTAAACGTAGATATGCCTTTTCAGCCAGACTACGTATTTTGAGTATTCCCTTTAAAAAAACAATAGCCAAAGAAATTCTTCTGCTAAGTACTGATTTACTTGTTTATCAAGTAATTGTGCAATTTAAAATACTGATCACTTCTACTTTCTGCTTTAAACAGAAGGGGAGACATCATTCTTCATTTAAATATAATAGTGTACTTACAGTAAACTCATAAACCAAGACATGAAAAAAGGATGAGATATTTTAGTGCTACTGAAAATTTCTGGGTTGTGTTTGTTTGTTTGTTTTTAGTTTGAAGATGTTCCGATTATTTGTTGAGAAGTTCTGCGAAACCTCAGGAAAAGTGATGGGAAATTGTTCACGTCTAGAACAGAGAGGCTTTTCTGGTTCACACCAACAGTGGGCATGAGACACAGTAATTAGTGAACACTGAGACCATTTGGAATTGTAACTTTCCAAGATGTAAATCATCAAGTATGAGGTTTTACTACATGGAAAACTTGCATTTGAAGAATCCATGCAGATGATCACATTGACCATTGTTCTTTTGACTCTGGATTTGCTATTAATAATCTTAGTTAACAGAAAGACTGTTAAAGAAGGCATGTGTATTTTTACATCTACTTTATTTATTACCAGTCCACGTTTCTCATCTGAAAATGTTGACACGTTTGTTAAAATACAATGTGTAAGGTCTTCACTGAGTCATCAAGGATCAGTAGACAGATCGCTTTGGTTAAGAGACCAGATTAGTTTCTCAGATTTGATAATACCATCTTAGCCTGGCACTTAAAAAAAAAAAAAAAAAAAGAACTTATTTTTGCCTGTAGCAAGGTGATAGTGCTCTTCTTTAGCCAGTTTTTAACCTGAAATAGTGAAGTACAAAGTGGGTCTTTAAGCTCACGTTTAACGTGCCCCTGATTTCGAAAGCTCACCTTTGGGCGGCGGACATCTGCTTGCACACGTTTACCAGCCCCTTGTCTGCCTTCTGATACTTGTTAAGGTACATGATTTTTACATTCCCTTCAAATAACCCTGCTGTCTTCAGGTTGACCTTCAAGGTCACCCCTTTCTCGTCCTGTCTGGCTGCAGAGGTCAGCTGAGGTGCCCACTCTCCACCTGCAGGGCATAAAGTGACGCGCTGGGCCTGCTGTGTCGAGTCAGGAGCCGTCCTCGCTCCGCGCTCCCTGTGGAGTCTGAACCCCCTTGTGAAGTTCCACCTGGTCTTTGACTCTATCTACAGCGAGCAAGGAGCCCAGTTTTCTTTTCTGTAAAAACTCATGATTGTGACAGGATCATCACCGCTGCCACGGTAGCAATGAACGCACCTTGGGAGGCTTCTGAGGGTCGTGCAATACGCTGTGTGTTTCACAGGCGGTCTCTACCACTCCTCACACTGACCCTGTAAGAGTCCATTCTTTGCTTGATTTTGTATGTCTGCGTGCTCAGGCGCTCACTCATGTCTGACTCTTTGTGACCCCTTGGACTATCCCTACCCAGGCTCCTCTGTCCACGGGATTTTCCAGGCAAAAATACTGGGGTGGGTTGCTATTTCCTCCTCCAGGGGATCTTCCCGCCCCAGGGATTAAACACACATCCTCTGCGTCTCCTGACTGGCAGATAAGCTCTTCACCTGAACCCCTGGGGCCCGAGCAAAATAGAGGCTCGGAGAGCGGAGCAGCTTGGCAAAGGCCATAAGCTGGCGAGGTCAGCAGACTTTGAAACTGTCTCTGACTTCTCCGTACTGTGAACTTCCCCTCCCCGAGGTACTAAAACTCCCAAAGTCAAGGTGTTAGTTACTAAGTCTGACTCTTTGCAACCCCATGAACTGTAGTCTGCCAGGCTTCTCTGTCCATGGGATTTCTCAGGCAAGAATACTGTGGTGGGTAACCATTTCCTTCTCCAGGGGATCTTCACAACCCATGGATTGAACCCAAGTCTCCCACATTGCAGGCGGATTCTTCACCGTCTGAACTAGTAGGGAATCTCCCAAGACCACCTACGACTTACATGGAGAGGATATGGCAAAATGAGTCTGCACTTGTGAAAACCAATGGCCTTTATCACTCTTCGGGGCTTTGCTTGAGAGATCTGAACTCCCAAACACAGTCAGACCACCAGCTCACTGAGAGAGAAGAATCCTTTGGGATATGATCCCCGTGAGTAGGACAGGTCTCCAAGCACCCCCATGAGCTAAGACTTCACTTTCTATGGGGAAAACTGGATCCCGGAACTTGAAAATGGCTTTTCACTCTCCACAATGTGCCCAGGCTTTGAATCTGGGGTCTCTGAGGGTGTCGGGGTCCCACTGGATCCCCCTCTAGAGTTCTGGGCCCAGCAGAGGGCTCAGCAGTTGCCAACCTGGCTGTCTGGGGCAAGACTGACCTGGACAGACAGGCTCTCCTGACGGTCCTTCCGTCCGGGGCTTTGTGCTCACTGCGAGGGGCAGAGCGGACCACACATATGAACTCACACTCAAGGGGCAGACGGCCGCGCCTGGGGGTGCAGGCCAGCCCCACTCTGTGCGGTTCCCAGAACCTTCTCAGAAGCTGCTGGAGAGCCTCAGAGTCTGCAGAAGCTGGTGGAGAGCCTCAGAGCCTGCACTTCGGCAGACAGCACTCCGGGCACCTTGATCAAAGTCACACTCACGGCAGGAAAGTGCGGCGCCAACCTGCACTTCTGGGGAGGGTGGCAGCGTCTGAGGAGGGCTGGGGACCAGCCTCGAGGCAAGAACCGCCCCCGGGCCACCAGGGAACCTCTCCATGACCACAGCTCTACCATGATCCACACAGTCTTGCCCAAGTTCCCGCTGCCTTCCCGGAAGACCGTTGAAAGGGAACTAGGAGCACAAGGTCCTGCTGCCCGCCAGGCCGTCCAGCGAGGCCGTCCAGCGAGGCCAGCTTAAATCCCAGCTTTGGAAACTCATCAACTTTTGTAAAACAACCTGAACTCGTCAGGGGTTTCCTGGCAGATGTCCAAACAGAGGTATGTCTTTGCTTCTTAGAAGAGAAAGCAGTTCCGCCTATGGGTGCTTCATTAGTTCTGGGTTTGTTTCCGTGTGCAGTTGTGGGAGGGATCGTCTCCAAGGCTCTGTTTTCATCTACAACGTGGAAATCGCGGAAAAGCACAGGGTTGCGAGCCGGCCAGCCACTCCCGGCCTGTGACTGCCGGCTGTTCCCCCAGAGGCCCGGAGCCTGCTGGGCAATTCCAGAAAGTCACCCTTTGGAACAGTGACCTCCTCCCATCAGAGGCCCCACGGGCCTGGGGTGACCACGTGGGTCCTCCTCTTGCACTCCGTGGGCCTCGATGGAACACACTCAGGCCGCTCACGGCCAACGGCCAACACTTACGTCCCTCTCTGCCTCAGCCCCTCCTGTCTCTCCTCAACCCAGCCCCTGCCCGAGATGCTGGACAGGCAGCGGGACGGCTCCACGCCCCCCGAGTCGAGGTCCTTCGAGCCCTGGCTCCTGCCTCCCGGGCCTGCAGGGAGCCCCACGTCAGGGCGCCCACCCCTCCTGGGACCTCGCCGTGAGCATCAGGTGCACTCAGAGGCCCCAGTTCACCCCGGAGGCCCAGAGACCGCCCGTGTTTCTGTGTTTGCTTTCACGCTCTGTCCCCGTGAACCTCCGCGCCCTTCATGGCCCTGAGCCTTCCCGAAAATGCCTCTTCTGTGCAGCTCCTGCCTGGGCTGGGGCCCCTCCCTATCCTCTGCTCCCCGGCTGACCCTGCTGGTCTCTGCCAGGCGCCAACAGGCATGCCTGACGTTCTTCCACCAAACGACCCTCTCTTCCTGGCCTCAAATACGGATTACCTGCCCGCTCAGTCACTCAGTCATGCCTCTCTGCGACCTCCATGGACCGCAGCCCGCCAGGCTCCTCTGTCCTGGGCATTCTCCAGGCAAGGATACTGGAGTGCGTTGCCATTTCCTCCTCCAGGGAATCTTCCAGACCCAGGGATTGAACCTGTGTCTTCTACATGGGCAGGTGGGTCACCCAGCCCAAATCAGTGTGTGTCAGGAGCACCTCACAGAGAACTTAGCCCGAAGCAAAGGACTGACAGGACTGTAAGACCTAATCTTTATTTTCACTATTGATGGTGCTACAAGCTACTTTTTTCTTATTTCACTTGGTCTTCATATTTTTTAAATTTAATTTTTATTTTATATTGAAGTATTTATGATTTACAATATTGTGTTAATTTCAGGTGTACAGAAAAGTTATTTGGTTTCAGCTATTCTTTTTCAGATTCTTCTTTTCCTTTGGTAGTTTTTTTTTTTTAACTGAAATAAATCATTCCCATCTATGACCATAATTTAATAATAAGAAAAAGCACATCCACTCTATAGTTAAGGAAGAAAAGATACCGTCCAAGTAACTTTAATAAAATCTATTTGTGACCTAATCATCTCAGAGACGTGTTAATTTCGGTTTCATATACTTCATGTTATTTAGGGAGAAAGAGTAATCGAGCATTATTAACTCCAGCAGAGAGTGGAGAGCTGCATAGATAAAATTTCATTGCTTATGATTCAATTTTATGTTTATGCTAAAGCCAGCTAGATGGGGAAGAGTCCGTGTCCATAGCCTCAGGAATAATGTCCCTACAATCAAATCAGCTTCAGCAGCGGTAATGGTGATCGGGATTTTTAAAGGAACATTAAAAACCTCGGTGACCAAAGTGGAATTTAACATCACTGAAAAAGCTTGTAGAAGAAAAGGAGAAATCGTCAGCATCTTCATTCACTCCTGAATTCTGCACATCTGTACACAAGCTCATTAAGGAATGTTCCATCTTGGATCAAAATTGGTTATTTCTTCTACAGAAAATACAGATCAGAGAAGAGCAGGTGACTCCCCGCCCACCACCAGCCTTGCTCTCCTTCAACTGACCTCTGAGTCAGTAAGCCGGGCGACCCCAGAGCCCGTGCAGGGAATTATCTCCAGTTGTGGGTAAATTAGATCACCAGGCATCGCTGTCAGCAGCCAGGAGGGCTCATCGGATTCCGCCTCTGGTTGTGGTCACTGACACACAGACATCTCACTAGTTTGGGGCTCTCAGTAAATGCAATTAGAAGTGGTTATTCCATTTTGAAAGAAGAAATATCCAAAGCAGCATTCTGCGGCTGGGGAAAGGCAGAAAAGGGACTCCAGGGGGGTTGGGGGGATGGCAGGGGACGCACAGGACTGGCTGAGTTGACTGCGATTTATAATCAATATTAACCACATCATACACATTGAGTCGCCGTTTGCAGGGAAAAAAAAAAATGGAAGAGTTAGAGCTGCACTTCTTTTATCCCATGAAGGTCATAATAAGATGAGTTGTGATGACGAGAAAAATTGATGGAAGGTAGTTGCCTCAACAATGGAGAAAAATACCTCTGTTCTGATGAGGAATTCTCTCCAGCGATCTGGCAGAAGGACTGACCTCTGCTGTAAATTTGCTTGAGAATGAGAATGGAAAGTTTAAATGAGGTTTTTAGTGATTTCTGCCCTCACCGAGAGCTGGAAAAATGACAATGATTCAATTTAAGAGATTTTTCTGCCTAAAAAAGTTGGCGGGAGGGTGAGGCAGGGGGTGCCCCAGGTTGGTGGTTGACAGACTCTCCCACTGACTGCTGCACCCTGGTCCCGGAAAACACCAGGTCCAGACACCACCGGTCACATCTACACAGGCGTGTCCTGTGTCCAGCACCAAAGGGCTTCCAGAATTAATCCTGACTTCCAGAGAAGGGAGGAGAAGAGGAAATGGAACTAACCCTCCTGGGGGCGTGTCCAAGTAGACAGTGTGTGCCTACATGCACCGCATGTCAGGTGATTTGTGACCCCGGGGACTGTAGCCCCCCAGGCTTCTCTGTCCATGGAATTCTCCAGGCAACAATACTGGAGTGGGTTGCCATTTTCTATTCCAGGAGATCTTCCCGACCCAGGGATTGTTCCCACGTCTCCTGCGTCTCCTGCCCTGGCAGGCGGATTCTTTATCATTTGAGCCACCTGGCAAGCCCATCTAGGTAGACAGATGTCAATAATCTCACCACCTAAAATCCCGGCAGAAATTCTAAAAATGCCTCAGCGTTTTCCTGAGTTCTGCTTTTCCTCTTTGGTGGGGTCCTGCAGGTTCTGAATGGATGTTCAAGCTCTGTAGTGTATCCAGAGCCCCAGCCCTCCGTGTATGACAGAGGCTCCTTAACAACGTGATAGAAAGGCAGTGTGGGGCAGCCAAAGCAGTGGGCTCCTCTGGACGGACACAGCCAGCTGGAGGCGGGACTGGCCCCAACCCACAGGTGAGGTGTTGGCACACTCTGTCACCCCACCCAAAATACACCTGCGGATGCCAGGCAGTTGCCGACTCCACAGGCAGCTGTGAAGAGCGGGTTTCTTGTGGAAGAAACCCCGAGACTCTAGAGGATCCTCTTTCTCTTGAAGTCAATATTGAGCAGGAGGAAAAGAACTCTTAGAGAGCCGGCTGTTAAGGGGAAATCAGTGTCGTCTCCCTTGCCGTAACTTTTATGGCTGTGAAGTTTGTAATAGTACTGCCTCTGGAGATGTAGGCATAGGTGCGGATGGAGATATGGGTGTGGATACAGGTGTGAGGGCAGGTGCAGGTGTCAGATGGATGCCGCAGGTACAAGTGTGTAAATACGTAGGTAAAGGTACGGATGACTGATCAATACCGAAACACCTATACAAATAAAGATACTAACATGATATAGATCTTGACACGATAAACTGATGTAAATAGATACAGATAGATATAAAAAGATCAAATTGCCAACATCGTTGGATCATAGAAAAGACTAGAGGATTCCAGAAAAATGTCTACTTTGGCTTCACTGACTATGCTAAAGCCTTTGACTGTGTGGTTCACAACAAACTGTGGAAATTTCTTCAAGAGATGGGAATACCAGATCATCAGACCTGCCTCCTGAGAAATCAGTATGCAGGTGAAGAAGCAACAGTTAGAATCGGATTTGGAACAACAGACTGGTTCCAAATTGGGAAAGGAGTATGTCAAGGCTGTATGTTGTCACCCTGCTTATTTTACTTATATGCAGAGTACATCATGAGAAATGCTGGGCTGGATGAAGAATAAACTGGAATCAAGATTGCTGGGAGAAATATCAGTAACCTCAGATATGCAGGTGGCACCAACCCTATGGCAGAAAGAGAAGAGGAACTAAAGAGCCTCTTGATGAAAGTGAAAGAGGAGAGTGAAACAGCTGGCTTAGAATTCAACATCCAGAAAACTAAGATCATGGCATCTGGTCCCAATACTTCACAGCAAATAGGTGGAAAAACAATGGAAACAGTGGCAGACTTTATTTTCTTGGGCTCCAAAATTACTGCAGACGGTGACTGCAGCCATGAAATTAAAAGACGCTTGCTCCTTGGAAGAAAAGCTATGACAAACCTAGACAACATGTTAAAAAGCAGCAACTTTACTTTGCCAACAAAGGCCCATCTAGTCAAAGCTATGGCTTTTCCAGTGGTCACGTATGGATGTGAGAGCTGAACCATAAAGAAAGCTGAATGCCAAAAAACTGATGCTTCTGAACCGTGGTGCTGGAGAAGACTCTCGAGAGTCCCCTGAACTGTGAGGAGATCCAACCAGTCAATCCTAAAAGAAATCAGTCCTGACTATTCATTGGAAGGATTGATGCTGAAGCTGAAACTCCAATACTTTAGCCATCTGATGGGAAAAACTTACTCACTGGAAAGGATTCTGATGCTGGGAAAGATTGAAGGCAGGAGAAGAAGATGACGACAGAGGATGAGATAGTTGGATGGCATCACCAACTCGATGGACATGAGTTTGAACAAGCCCCTGAAGTTGGTGATGGACAGGGAGGCCTGGCCTGCTGCAGTCCACGAGGTCACAAAGAGTCACACACGACTGAGTGGCTGAACTGACTGGGAGACTTGAAATATATATTGATATGTTATTCAGTTCCGTTCAGTCGCTCAGTCGTATCCGACTCTTTGCGACCTCACAGATGCTAATATAGGTAGATAGAGCAGGTGTCGATATTGATGTTAATATACATACCAGTATGGCATGTGTGTGCTTAGACGCTCAGTTGTGCCTGACGCTTTGCAACCCCACGGACAGAAGCCTGCCAAAAATACTGGAGTGGATTACCATACCATCCCCCAGGGGATCTTCCTAACCCAAGGATTGAGCCCACACACCCACAGACATTATTAGATATATAAGCATATAGATATTGGAATAGCTATCAATATGCATATAGGTACAAAAGTAGAGATAGTTAGTATTGCAGTTCAAACTAAGCTTTCAATAAACTTTTACTGTATTCGGTTCCCAATGTTAAAATCATGAACAGATGAATAAAGACCCAGTTTAGACCTTATCCTCATGTTACTTACAATCTAGTGAAGGGAACTTGGGAGATAAATATCCAGTTTAGTTGTAAAATGATCTTATGATTACTAGATTATGCTGCATCTCGATGACAAAATCCATGTCTTAGCAAAATCAGCTGAGAAACAATTCTAGAGAAGCCTCCCATCTGTCCTGCCTGGGGGCACTCTGATCAGATGGCTCCAGGTGTTCCCACCAGCACGCCACACTCCTCTTCCACGGCAGACACTGGCCTTGCAACCACCCCCAGGTTGGCAGGTGGGGACATCCCATCCTGCTTGTTGGCACATGAACAGAGGGGGCACGTCTGGTTGACCAACACCGTTGGCCAGAAGCCCCTTGACCTCTTTCCCGGGCTCGGCCACTGCTCCCTGGCCCCAGATGCTGGACTCCGGCTGTCATCCCCCACTTCCCCTTCAGAGTGTTTCAGGGTCAGGACAGATATCAGTCCGGTTTTCCCAGTAAGAAAATTGTATTTGCCATTTTTGAACCTAACAGCGTTCCATTTAAGGAGAGGGGATGGCCGCTGCGAGTGAGCCCCTGTCAACAGCAGCTGATGGCAGCTGACTGGGGCCATTGGTGATGCTGGGCAAGACTGGAGGCAAGAGGAAAGGGTGACGACAGAGAACGAGATGGTTGGGTGGCATCACAGACTTGACGGACATGAGTTTGAGCAAGCTCCGGGAGACAGGGAAGGACAAGGAAGCCTGGTGTGCTGCAGTCCATGGGGTTGCAGAGTTGGGCACGACTGAGCTATTGAACAACAACAGTCAGAGTCCAGGGTTAAAATCACAAGAAGACTGAAAACCATATTTTAATCGAGAGTTGCATCAGGAAAACACCCACGCACACGAGTGTTCATGTATGACTCTCCATTGGTCTTTATAGAGGAGCATTAAAGCGTGACGTGCCCAGGATGCAAGCTGATTAGGAATACCTGAGTGATGGTAATGCTATTTCTTTAACCCAGTCATGAGACCTTGTCTGTCTGTCTTTCTAGCTATGAGGAAGAGTCTGTAAGAGGGAAACTGAGAGCTCCTGAAATGGGAGATACTCACCTTGCTGGTAACATTTGGTGATGTTACTTGCAGCTGGGTGTGTGTTGACATGAGCAGGCAGGTACATACACACACAGGCTTGTATACACACACACACACACACACAAACTGTGACATCACGAAAGCACCCCCCACAAGAGGCCCTATGCTCTATTTCCAGAACCCACCCAAAGGACCTGAGCAGTAAGGGCTATTATCCCGTGGTGAAGACAGGACGCTGAGGCTCAGAACCCCCCGCCACATGCCAGCACCCGGTCACAGTGCTTGTGATGTCAGGACCAAGATTTTACATCCGAGTTTGACAGAGTCTCCACCCAGGCTTGTAACCACGGCTGCCTTGGCTGTTCAGTGAGGACAAATTCCCGAAGAGGCCTGATTTCCCGTTCTTTTGCCTGGCTCCAAGGTCCACCCATTATCTGAGTCAGCTAGCAAGGGCTTCAAGAAAGACCCCACCTCTAAGTGAAGTGAGTCAGACAGAGAAAAACAAATGCCATTCGGTATCACTCATAGACGGAGCGTAAACACATGGCACAAATGAGTTTATTACAAAACAGAAATAGACTCACAGACAGAAAGCAAACCTATGGTTACAGAAGGGGAGGGAAAGTGTGAAAATGTTAGTCACTCAGTCGTGTCCAACTCTTCGTGGCCCCACGGACTGCAGCCCACCGGGCTCCTCTGTCCATGGGATTCTCCAGGCAAGAATACTGGAGTGGATTGCCATTCCCTCCTCCAGGGGATCTTCCAAACCCAGGCAGATTCTTTACCACTGAGCCACCAGGGAACCCTCTGAACCGCTTTGCTGCACACCTAAAATCAACACAATGTTGCAAATCAACTAACAGCAGTTTTAGAAAAGATTTTAAAACAAAAAATAGTCCCCACCAACTGGATGTCACACCTCAGACAAAGCCATCTCCTCTTCCTGCGGCTCTCGCGTCCGGCTCCCCTCTCCCGGGTTCAAGGCAAAGGACGATTGTCTCAGAAATGATGACTGGACCCAGGGTGCGCAAACAGGCCATTTATAAAAGAAAGTCTTTTGGATGAGTGCAAGGTCCAGTCCCTGAAAGGCGACACATAAAAGGCAAGCCTAAGCATTTTCCCACTCTAGTGCAATACCCTCCATAAACCTTAAGTATCTTAAAAGCCCAGAAAGTTACCTTTGGAAGTTCACCTGCAGCTATCTTTGCGGCTCTTCGTCAAAAGAGATGAGAGTGGAGTTTCAGGAGAACGTCAAGTGCCATCTGTTCTTCGACGCCGGGTGGCTGGCAGGCAGCAGCATGATGGCCCTCCACGACGGCCTTCGTGCGGCATCAGGGCCCTTGGGGGCCAGTAATGGAGCGTACCTGACCATCTGCTTGTGTTCCCGTGCAACGGGACAACGCTATTTCTTCAAAAGAGCTTTCCAGCATCTGGTTGAAATGGACTGTGTAATTTTAGCATTTCTGATAGTTTTATTTTTGCCATAAGAAGCATCCATGTCTTGTAACGAGTCCTTATTTTTCTTCAACCCAGAGACTTCTCTGAAATGGTAACTGCAAACTACGAATGCGTCTCCTGGCCTCATGTATATTTTAGGAACTAGCATCCAGGGCACCCGGCTCCCACTAAACACCAACAGGAACAGCTCTCAGCGTTTGAAGGAAAACACTCACAGCGCATCAGTATTTTCTTCCCATGCTTGTCTTGTCTTGCTGTTTTGTTTTTAAATCACGGACGTGTAAAATCATGCACAGGCTTTACTGTGCCTATTTTCAGGCTGTCCAAAAGGTGGGTTTCTGGAGCAGAAGAGCCCTGACTCTGGAGGAGACCCCCGGCAAAACTCAGACGTGGTCCACGGGCTGGGCGTGGTCCCCATCTGCAGTAGGTAAGATGTTACCTGCCCTACTGATCTGCCCATCCTCTGTCAAGGTGGCCTGGGTTCCCCCTGTGCCTGCAGAGAGTGACACGGCTTAGGGGGAGCCCAACGTCGTTCCCACAGTCATGGGGGGTCGACCTACCAGAGCCAGAGGCTCTGTTTTTCGCAGCAGCACAGATGAGGGTGGGCGCGTAGACAGTCTCTTCCTGGAGTCTCGGAGCACAGTTCCACAGAGCATGATGGGACATGGTCCGAGAATCCATTTGCAAGTTCTTGGCAAACCTTCCGCAGGGACGTCTCGAACTAGACAGGTGTCGGGTGAGCCCTGAGCTGGTGGTGCCTCAAACAGGGTCATGAAGGGCCTCAAGAAGACCGCAGAACTCAGGGCCTCCTCCTGCCTGCCCCACCTTGGGCGTTTTCCATCCTAGGGGAAACATCCATGCATCCCTGTTTCCATCTGGGAGCCCAGGACGCAGCCCCTCAGGCTGTATTTCCGGTCCCAGATCCCAGGTAGCTGTTTCCAATACTTGCCTCGCCATGCCTGGACTGACCAGACTATCTGCATGGAGGCTGTGGACCTCATCACGAGTCACGTGGTGTTATTTGGGGAGCAGAAGGTGCACAGCGGCAGGCACGTCAAGGTTCCCTGAAGTCTGGTGACCCCGACATTCAATGCACCAAATCTTCCTCGGCGCTTAAGTGACAGTGTCTCCAAAAAAAAGGAAAAACGCACCTTTGCTTTAAATATCAACATATTTTTAGTCAGAGGACACTTATTTGTGACAAATGTGGTTCTACTGGCATTTGAACCAAGGAACATTGCAGTGATGTTCACAGAGTTAGAGGGGATCCGGCGGAGCCTGGTGGGCTGCCGTCCGTCTATGGGGTCGCTCAGAGTCGGACACGACGGTAGCGACTTAGCAGCAGCAGAGGGGATAGCTGAGTCCTGCTGGCTGGGTGCTTTATATGTAAGTGCGTGTGGACTTTCTATAATGTTTCTACAAGATGGTTACAAACTGGGTAACGTCATCCCCACATTTCACTGGTGATAAAAAAAGACACTCAGCCACCAGCTAACCAACCACAGAGCAAAAATTCACACCCGGGCCTGCCCAGTTCCAACGCTACATTTTTATTCCGTACATTAAGAAACTTTCCTTTGTGTAAGAACCAGTTGGTTTGTATTCGACCCAGCCTACACTGGCACCGGAGTGTAGACACCGCTTCTTGACTCTCATTATCCTATTCTTCGGGTGTTAATCGTGGTTTCACAGTCCTTCTAAAGATCGTCTAAGCTTGTACTAGCCAACACATGCATATTCAAGTTCCTAATACATTGTGTCCTTTCCATATTTGCTTTGTTTTTGGAATTTTAAATACTTGTTTCTTTTTTCTTTTTTGTACATTAACTTATTTACTTTAATTGGAGGCTAATTACTTTATGATATTGTAGTGGTTTTTGCCATACATTGCCATGAATCAGCCACGGGTGTACATGTTTCCCCCATCCTGAATGCTCCTCCCTCCTCCCTCCCCATCCCATCCCTCAGGGTCGTCCCAGCGCACCAGCCCTGAGTGCCCTGTCTCATGCAGCGAACCTGGACTGGTGATCTGTTTCACATACGGTAATATACATGTTTCTTGAAACTGCATCTCAGGCGTAAGGCCTTCTCCTCCAGCTGTTTGTCTTAAGGAGAGGCCATGACGTTTAAACTGAGGCCCACGTGCAAGCCTTTGGGAAACGACGCAGGCTCTGAGAAGCCGGCACCCAGGAAGCCGGCCGTCATAAGACTAACAGGACGTCCAGAGCACCTGCCGCGGGGCCACTCTGCCCCCGACGCTCCTCCAGGAAAAGGGATGAGATGAGCTGGCAGATCCCAGCCCCGCACCCGCCACAGGCTGTTTCCATGTAAGCAGATGAGAAATGCGGTGAAGGGTTCAATCTAAACCATGTGTGTTGACTCACTTCCCTGTGAATCGCCCACAACACAGTGGGGTAAACACAAATGCTCTTGGTAGCCTGCTTTGGGTGAGCTAATGTTTGCCGTCTGTTCGCTGAAAGCCCAGAGTGTTAGCTTTGAAAAATGGGGCTCTGAGAGCCACAGGCTAATGCATTTCGCAAGGGTGGAGGGTGAGTCCTGCAGCCCCGTCTCCCCAGCCTGTTACTGATGGCAGAGGTCCTCATCAGAGGCCAGCAGGCTCTCCTTGGGACTGACCGTGGCTGGGACTACCCGACCTGGAGGATGAAATGGAAACAGCAGTCCTGGGGTGGTGCACGCTCTATCCTGCCAGACGCCACAGCCATTTTAAAGCCACTTGCCAAGCCGATGATGAAAGCTTGCACACAAGGGTACCGGAGTGCCGATGAAGACGTCAGGCGAAGGCCAATTTTTCTTCATTTGATGGCTCTGAGTCTTCATGGGGTTTCTACAACCAGGCAGCGAGCAGCTGGAAAAGAGCAGGATGATCTGACTTTCAATTGTTTAAACGTGCTCCCTGGCGGGGAAGGGCTCCCCAAAGCTATGACTGGGTATGTGTGTCAGTTTCCTCCAAACGGAAGGAAATTTCTCAATTAGGAAACTTCACTGCCAGCTCTTCAGCGATAACAGAAAGCGCAAGTGTTAGTCACTCGGTCTGACTCTTTGCGACCCCACAGACTCTAACCAGCCAAGGCTCCTCTGTCCATAGGATTCTCCAGGCAAGAACTCTGGAGTGGGTAACCATCCCTTCTCCAAGAGGTTAACAGAAGAGCTGGCACCAGCCCCTGCTGGTGTGCAGGGCGGGCTCTAGCCTCTCGATGGGTTTGGCCCTCAGTCCAGAGCCCAGAGAAGCCGAGATGCTGGTGGACACGAGTCCCCCAGTGGAGGACGTGACAACATGAAGGCCTGTTAGCAGCAGCCGCTGAGCTTCCCATCGATTCGAATGCCCCCGCCTCTCACTTACAAAGCATGAGGGTTTCTCTCATAGGCTGCAGTGACACAGGTGAGAAACAACTCTGCCTAGCACTCACAACATTTTTTCTCCATCGAGAGCAAGCGGATGGAATTGGAGGATGCGTGCCTCTCCCCGGAAAGACAGCTGTGCTCTGAGGCTCCCACGCGGCACACTCTTCCTCGGAACGTTCCCTTATCGAGATTGCACGCTACAGATGGAGCTGCTTTGAAAGTCAATGTCTTGCTCTTTTTCTGAAAGCTTTGCTCGCTGTGTGTTTTTAGATGCAAGCTTCAAACTGTCAGAGTTTTGTTGCCGTTGATAGAGCCGGCCTGGGGTTGATGCCCAGAGGGTGGTCTGACTAGAAATGATGAGACAAAGCTTGAATTCAATTAATTCTCTTGGTAGTTCAAGGAAAGAAGGCAAAGAAACCAGTCTCCAGGCTGCACGAGTGGGTAATCCATTACTGTTTTTTGGTCAGTGAAGGTCTTGCTTTCTTAGCTTTAATGACACTTTTTACACACTTATTTGCCAAGATATATTTCTGGTGACATTTGAATCCAGTGGCCTCCAAGAAACATCGTCAGCAGCATCCTTAATGTCACTAAATGCTAGCCGGCTGTTTGCGTACATGTAGATATCAGAAGGGAACAGTAGCTTTCTTTAAGGACACCAAGTGTTTACACCATATGCCTCTGTGAGCTTTCCATCTATTTTCAAGAAAATATATAGCATGATTTTTTTTAAAATTTTCTGATTCAGGTATCGTTCATGGACAATGTTGTGTTAGTTTCCGGTATACGGCAAAGTGGTTCAGATAGACAGACAGACAGACAGACAGATCGATCAATATGAAGTGTGAAAGTGTGAGTTCAGTCGTATCCGACTCTCTGCAACCCCAGGGACTGGAGCCCGCCAGGCTCCTCTGTCCCTGGGATTCTCCAGGCAAGAACACTGGAGTGGGTGCCATGCCCTCCTCCAGGGGTTCTTCTCAATCCAGGGACTGAGTCCAGGTCTCTTACATCACTGGCAGACCCTTTGCCATCCGAGCCACCAGGGAAGCTCAGATTATTTCCATTATAGGTTATTATAAGACACAGTTACCCCTTTTTCCCCTTTGGTAACCATACTATTGTTTTCTGTCTGTAAAACTGTCTTGTAAATAAGCTCATTTGTATTATTTCCTTTATTCCCACACATCAGTGATATCATATGATATCCGTCTTTATCTGACTTGCATCACTTAGCATAATAATCTCTAGGTCCCTCCATGGTACTACAAATGGCATTATTTCATTCTTTTCTGTGGCCGAGTTACACAAGTTTTTTATTTGCATTTAGTTATTTCAAGTCTTATGTAAAAATCTCAAAGCTCCTCAGGAAATATTGTGGCCACATAACTGACCTCCAGCATTCTGGAGCCGAAGCTGCTTAGTTGTGGAATGGGTGTGGCTCCTCTGGGGCGGGTGGGTGTGCCTTGGTACCTTCACAAATGTACTAACACCCACAAGCCTGCACATTTCAAAGTGGTGAGTTCTGTGGTATGTGAAGTGCACCTCAATAAAAAAAGAGGGAGACCAGCATTTTGTGGGGACCAGATTTCATTACATCTACCACCAGTTTCAGGGAGGCCTTTCAGCCAGGCTTCCATCTGAAGGGTTTTGTATCTGAAAAGTTCCTCTCGCTTAACTTCAACTTTTCTGTTCATCTGAGCAAAAGTCTGGGTTTTTCAAGCTGTCATTTGTGACATGTTAAAAGGGTTATGAAACATTTAAAATTTTTTTTAAAAAAATCTGATTATTTTTAATTGGAGGATAATTGCTTTACACTATTGCGTTGGTTCCTGCCAGACATCAACATGAATCGGCCACAGGTGTACACATGTCCCCCTCTTCTTGAACCTCCCTCCCACCGCCCACCCATCCCACTCCTCCAGGTCATCACAGAGCCCTGGATGTGAGCTCCCTTCACGCAGCTCCTTTTTTGTGTTGGCAGATTGTTATCAGCATAAATCAGAACAGAAGATACCCTGAGTTTCAGCTCTGTATGTACTGGACCACAGTGTAAGCAGGTTGTGGGCTGTGGCTCACATGTCTAAATTCAGAAGACCTCTGCACAGGTCTCCCTTTGAGTGAGTTTGTGTTCAAGGACCCTGTACACACGGTGAATGTGACTTCCGGCCATTTCGGTCAAAAGGCCACAGCTTCAGGCTCATGAGGCCCTAAGTAGACAGACGGCACTACATGCGGGCAATTTAAAAAAAAAAAAACAGAATAAATCAAACCTTCCTGTCTGTTTCTACAAAAGGGGATGTGACCATCGAGGACAAGAACAAGCATGAATTTTGCTAATTTTTCTGTCTTTGCTATACATTAACTTTGTGCTGATAAGGATGGAGTTTGAGCAAAACTGGACAAGCATTATTTCAGTTCTGCTGACTTTGTTTTCTCTGTTTATTAGCTTGATTTGGGAGCAAAATAGCATGTTGCAACAGCAGGAGCATTAGAGAACGCCATGTTACAGGGGAACATTTCTCTAGAAGAAGTAAGCATATTTATTCATGTTAAGAACCCAGCAAAATTGAGAGTTAGTGAGCATGCATCAAAACATGAAAGAACCAGAGTGTAAACACCCAGGCTACCCTGAAACATGACATGATGCTTCTGAAATATAGCTGGAGGCAGTGCTTGTATACACCAGAGGTCAGAATGCAGCTTCTCAAGGATTACTGTGTTTAAATCTTGTTTTTCTATCACACTCCCGAATGTCCTCATTTCTCCCTAGTGCACTGATTCATTAATTAGTGATGTAAAAAAGTTAAAACTCTCACCAGCGACAGTACTGTTTCATATCATTACAGAGGATGTTTGAGGACACTCGGCACATTTGGTATTGAAATCCCCACCCATCTGGTCACGCGATTCCTCACTGTCAGTCCAATGACCACTTCTTTGGAAAGGTCATGGAGTAACCGCCTCCTTGTATGCCTTTCCTTCTGCACAGGTCAGCTGGCGTGTGTCTGCCAGGTTTGGAGGACAGTCTGCTCTCTGGGTGCGGTAAGACCTTTAGTCACCATTTTCTTCACTTTAGGACAGAGTGGGCTCAGCCTGGACCCTGCACCAACCACAGGGTTGTCGGTAGACCATCTCTCTGTGTCACTCATCTACACCTGCAGAATCCAGATCAATCTCACAGATCCGGGAAATAAAGTGCTCCCTAAGGCAGCCCACACCGTAGACTTTAACCCAGTGTTCCTACTACCAGTAAGGACTATAATGGGACTTCCCAGATGGCTCAGTGGTAGGGAATCCGCCAGGGCAGGAGCTGGGGTTTGATCCCTGGGTTGGGAAGATCCCCTGGAGAAGATAGTGGCAATCCACTTTAGTTTTCCTACCTGGAAAATCCCATGGACAGAGGAGCCTGGTGGGCTACAGTCCATGGATTGCAAAAGAGTCGGACACCATTTAGCTACTTAAACAACAACAAATAACAGCATGTAATCAATCAACCTTCTGTTTCCACTAAAGTGGGTTTTTTGTATGTTTTTAACTGTTTTAATTTATTTGTAGTTAGAGGATAATCACTTTATAATATCGTGTTGTTTTCTGCATGAATCCACGGGTATACACATGTCCCCTCCCTTTGGAACCTCCCTCTCCCCCACCCCATCCCACCACCCCCAGATTACGAGGAGCACCGTGTTGAACGAGCTCCCTGGATCGCACGGCAAACTCCCACTGGCTATCTGTTTCACATACGGTCTTGGCTGCGCTTCAGAGTGACTCTCACAGTCCATCCCTCTCTCATCCTCCTCTCCCTCCCCCTCTCCCTGGCGCCCGTGTCCACAGGTCTGTCCCTGTGTCTGTATCTCCATAGCCACCTTGCAAATAGGGTCATCACTACCATCTTTCTAGATTCCATAGATATGCGTTAAAATACGACGTTTGTTTTTCTCTTTCTGACTGACTTCACTCTGCATGCCACGCTCTGGGTTCATCCACCTCATTAGAACTGTCTCTGATGTGCTTGTTTCTTATGGCTGAGTAATATTCCATTGTATGTATGTGCCAGAACTTCTGTATTCATTCATCTGTATGGATGGACATCTAGGTTGCTTCCATGTCCCAGCTATTGTGAACAGTTCTGCGATGAACATTTGGGTACATGTGTCTTTTCCAATTATGGTTTTCTCAGGGTATATGCCCAGCAGTATGCAGGAGACCCATGTTCAACCCCTGGGTCGGGAAGATCCCTTGTAGAAGGAAATGGCAACCCACTCCAGTACTCTTGCCTGGAGAATCTCCATGGACAAAGGAGACTTGGGCCTACAGTCCTCGGGGTTGCAAGAAGTCAGACACAACTGAGCAACTAAGCACAGCACTTGAGCTCCAAAATTGCTGCAGATGGTGACTGCAGCCTTGAAATTAAAAGATGCTTACTCCTTGAAAGGAAAGTTATAATCATAGATATGCGTTAAAATACGATGCATAGCATATTAAAAAGCAGAGACGTTACTTTCCCAACAAAGGTTCATCTAATGAAGGCTATGGTTTTTCCAGTAGTCATGTATGGATGTGAGAGTTGGACTATAAAGAAAGCTGAGTGCTGAAGAATTGATGCTTTTGAACTAGTGTTTGAGAAGACTCTTGAGAGTCCCTTGGACTGCAAGGAGATCCAACCAGTCCTTCCTAAAGGAGATCAGTCCTGAGTGTTCATTGGAAGGACTGATGCTGAAGCTGAAACTCCAGTACTTTAGCCACTCATGCGAAGAGTTGAATCATTTGAAAAGACCCTGATGCTGGGAAAGATTGAAAGGGGGAGGAGAAGGGGACAACAGAGGGTGAGATGGTTAGATGGCATCACTGACTCAGTGGACATGGGTTCGGGTGGACTCTGGAAGCTGCTGATGGACAGGGAGGCCTGGCGTGCTGCAATCCATGGGGTCGCAAAGAGTCAGACACGACTGAGTGACTGAACTGAACTGAACTCTGCACAAAATTGCATCGTGTGCCTTTCAGCACACCTCTTTCATCTTTTCTCCTAGAGGGACATGGGCTGCAGGTTCCAGCCTATGCAGACAGTGCTCTGCGTTCACCGCAGAGAGGGTCAAGGCCGCGGCACGGCAGCATCGCGACGCCGCTGTCGGTAGCGCATAGGGAGCAGTGCACATTTTCCTTCTGCAGTGTCTGCCCATTTCAGAGGCATTGGAGCAGGTTGTGATGTTTTTAGGAATTTAGGTTTCTGTGAATCCTAAGAGGGAAGCTAAGTGCATGTCCCAAAACCATTGGGGTCCTAATGTTGACTGTTTCTACAGATGCAAAGATACAGAACATAAGCACCCTCCTCAATGACAATGCAATCCATCTCGCAGCTGATTCTCTCTGCCTTGGTTATGAGCTACTGGACGTGAATTTTCCCACCTGTGTTTCTTCTCGCCTGTTGTATTTCAGGGGGTTGGATGCTTGCTGTCATGTTTCCAGGGAACCTGGGGACTCTGCGGAGCAGCATCATGCTGGCCTCCCCACAAAGGGAACAAACAGAGCATACTCAGTGCTCTTGCAAATTGTGATGTTCGTGACGCGAGAAAAATCAGAGAAAACTAGCACTATTTGGCCAAAGAAGAACGCACAGACCAGCCAGTTCCACATCTGGCTTTAAAGCGGGGAGGCCAACCCATAACCCAAGGCACAACTCTAATAAGACTCCTCACCTTGCGTTCCATTCTTCGTAACTCAAAAGGGATTCTGCAGAAATGAAAATGAAAAACGTGTAGAAAAGATGGCCAGTGGAGCTTTGCAGAAGAGGAAGACGAGCCTCCAGAATATTCTTGGCAGAAACGACGAAGAACTTCAGTGGAGGGACTGGTTAAATTTCCCTTCTCCCACGTCAGCGCGTGGCCAGCCTCTGTCCAATGGTCTGCGTTCGCTCCGTCACCAGTTTAAGATAGTAAATGCTATCTAAAGATTATGCACAAATATCAACAATTTTTTTTTAAGAATGAAGTATTTTAATAACAGACCTTTGCAGTTGTTTGTGTGTTTTTAGACCCAGAGGAACCAAAACGGTTACTCCCACTTGGAGTATTTAGACCCGTCGCACTTGTGACACAGACCAGGCCTGAAACCCTGCTCGCGCGAGCCCAGAGCTGGGACACGGAGATGACGGGACCGTGGTGTCCCTTTCTTTTGGCACTGCGTGCCGAGCGGCGCTCCCAGCCCACATTCCACAGCAGTTATTAGTCAAAGTAATAGTTTATTTTTTTCGCCAGAAAAATAAACGGTGATGCACTCAGAGCAGCGGTGCCCTAAGCTGCGTGCGGGCTTTGTTTGACTTACCGAGGGCTCTGACGGAGAAAAATCGTCCCATAATGGATGAGGAGTCTGAGAACACGCTGCCCGCCAGCACTCATCTGGGAGAATTACATGGCACTGCCATCGAGGGGGACCACCAAGGGCTCTGTGGAGACCAAAGGGCCCGAGGAACCGCCCCTGGGGGACCCGGGGCCCGGGCCGCCCAGCGACCACCAAGAACCAAAGCTGCCTCCCTGGGAAGCGGGGAAAGCCTGCTTCAAATGAGCAGAAGAGGTGACCAGGTGATTTTTTTTTCAGGTCACACTTAAACAGGAATATATGCCTGAGTGCTCAGTCGTGTCCAACCCTTTGCAACACCATGGACGGTAGCCCGCCAGGCTCCCCTGTCCGTGGGGCTTTTCAGGCGAGAATACTGGAGTGGATTGCCATGTCTTCCTCTAGGGGATCTTCCGGACCCAGGGATCAAACCCGTGTCTCCAGCAGATTCTTTGCCACTGAACCACCCAGGAAGCCCCCAAACAGGAGTATAGTTCACAGCAAACAGACTGGCTGGGACATGGGTTGTGACAAAAACCTTTCGTATTTACGGATGTAGGTTGGGCTATTCATCCTTAAACAAAATGTTCCTAAACCTAAGCTTTATTCAGAACCCATATACCCACTGTTCTGAATGTGGGCAGTGTTTTACTGCGGTGGAGTTTCAACTTCCATACTCTCTGTGATATCACTTGTCTTTCAAGGTAATTTAGAAGATCCAATCGGGCATTGCTTGCAAGAATCCAATTTCAAATAGATTTCTGGCAAGGACAGTCACGTCACATCCGTCTCTCTCCCAGTTCCGCTTCCTCCTCTGCTACCGTCTGCCTGGTTCCCCTAAGACGTTTAACCCACTTTGAGGGCTGAGGTCACAAGTTCCAGAGCACAGTGGGCACCTGCCTCAAGGTGGTCCTGGCCCAAGCACCTTCCGCAGGGCCAGCTGCCCTCTTCCCAGGCAGGCCGGCAGCCGTGTAACGAGGGGACTTGTGAGCACCACAGCCCAGCTCATCAGAAGAAAGGAATATTGCTCTAGGACACCTGAGCTCTTTTCCTCCCTGACTACTGAATCCCAGGCCTTCTTCCTCCTCCCCCTGAGAGGCCTGGAGCTGACTGGAAAGCTGGATGGCACAACAGAGCTGCCCACATATAAGAAGAACCCTCACCAGCCCTCCCAATGCCAGAAGCCCAGAGGCAGAACAAAGGGATTATCTCCTGATTTAGGCCCGAGGACAGGCCCTAGAAGGAGAGATATGAGGGAGAGATAAACAGCCCCAGGAAACACACAGTCCCAATCTTGGTGCAGGTTCCCGAGGACCAAGGAGCTGGTCCCTGTCAGCGTCTGTGGAAATGTCAGGCTTCTCACGGGCCGGACACAAACTCCAGGACAGGGCCACCAGGACAGACCCACCCTGGCCCACCGCCGAGAGGGCGAGGGTGCCAACAGTCCTCAGCCAGGTCTGGGTTTCCTGGAAAACTCCCCCCATAGGCTATTTCCATACAATTCAAACAAACAAAAACAGAATGTGCTTATAGATTTTTTGGTTGACATCTCTAGATGATGGATACCACAGTGCTTCAGGGAAAAGAACTGTTTATAGTTTAAAAAAAATGCCTTGGGATAATGCATCTTCAAAATTAAAATATGCACGTACATGAATTAAATGAAAGACTTTGTGACATCAGGTTGTGAAGGAGCGTGTTGGAATGAGTGAGAGATTTCAAGCGTTGGGGAAAAGTCAGAGCAAGTCATCACATGTGTTCATTCAGTGCTCTTGAGCCAAAAGAACTCGTCACTCCCTGGTTTGGAGGGCTAGTGACTTTCTCCCTTGTTCCTGCCCTTTTGATGCCGATCACACTCCCCACCCCCTCCACATTACTTCGAGGTCTTGACTCCACCTGCAAACTCGGGGACCAAGGGTCTCATCTGATTTAGGGTCTAGTAGGAGGAAGTGGCTGTTCCCCTTCTCAAAGCCACTGTGAGGGTCCCCAGGCCCAAGAGCCTCTACTTGATAGCAGGAAGAACCCCAAGAAGCTTAGCTTTCCCAAC
>SJYQ01001883.1:122484-220528 GCA_006410935.1 Redunca redunca | reverse complement strand
CTACACCCACCCCCTCGTTTCAGAGCGGCTGGCAGAGCTCCGCAGAGGCGACTTCCTGAGATTCGGGGCCGGCACCAGGCGTTCACCCTCCGTCA
Source organism: Redunca redunca (assembly GCA_006410935.1). Lineage (NCBI taxonomy): Eukaryota > Metazoa > Chordata > Mammalia > Artiodactyla > Bovidae > Redunca > Redunca redunca. The sequence goes on along the minus strand of SJYQ01001883.1, from coordinate 220,433 downwards.
GAGAAGTGAAGGCTTAAGTGCTTTTGTGTTTAGTCCTTTATAAATAGTCTCCGCTATAGCATTTCTAAACACAATGGGGAGTGTTTAGCTTTTCCCAGGGTGACAGGGGAGCGGGGACCGGGGACCGCCAGCCCGGAGGCCTGCTTTCCCGTGGAGGGCACACCAGCCATCAGTCATTGCGGGAGTGCTGTTTCCACCAGGAGCTCTTCTGCCCAGACTCTGATTCCAGAGCCAGGGCGTGGGCTCCAAGTCTCAGGCTGCGACGATCGATCCAAGAGGCAGTGGGGGCAGAGGCGACCGGCTGCCATCTTCTGTCCTTTCTCCAAGGCCAACCCGGCTTCTTTCCTGCACCCCCCCATCCCCTGGCAGCTGCCCCGCAACTATCCTGCCCTGACACAGGCAATCGGGCCACATTCAGTAAAAACCGACCAAATCGGCCCTTCCCTGGTGGCCCAGTGGCTAAGACTCTACATTGCCTATGCAACGGCTCTGGTTCAGTCCCTGGTCAGGGAACCGGATTCCATATGCCTCTGTTAAAGATCCCACATTCCGCAACTGAGACCCAGAGCAGCCCAAGAGAGAAAACTGCTTTAAGTGATAGAGTCAGAGGAAAGATAAAGAAGGCTGTTACAATCTGTGGAGCTCCTTGGAGAGGAAGAGAAGCAAATTCTCTTTTTCATAAACTGATTCTTGCTTCATAAATTGTGATGGACATATATGCACTACTATATATATATACACATATATATATACATACATATATATATATAAACAGACAACTAATAAGGACCTGCTACATAGCACGGGGAGCTCTCATCAATACTATGTAATGACCCATATGGGCAAAGGATAGAAAAAGAGTGGTTATGAGCATACATGCAGACTCCCTGGTGACTCAGGGGTGAGGGATCCACGTGTACTCCCTAGGTTTGAGACACGGGCTCAGTCCCTAGGTCGAGAAGCTCCCCTGAAGAAGGAAATGCTGACCTTCATCAGCATTCTTGCCTGTGAAATACCGTGGAGCGAGGGGCCTGGTGGGCTGCAGCCCATGGGGTCACAGGAGAGCGGGACGTGACTCAGCGCCTAAACGACCACCGTCAACGTGTGTGCGTGTAACTGAGAGACCTTGCTGTGCAAGTATACTCCAGTAAAATTTAAAAAATTTACCTTACCGTGCTAAAAGAGTGAAGTAAGCAAAATATATCTGACACGTTTTGTTTTGTTTGGGTAAATGGATTACAGTGTGTAAAAGAAATAAATCTGCAGGAGAACCTGTTTGAAACCACGTGGCAATATGCCTTCCTTGGACGAAAATTAAGCATATTTTTTATGTTGTGATAATTGCTGCATTGACTTCACTTAAATAAAGAAAAATATCACCCGTGATAGAATTTAAACTATGGAGAGACTTTCATCTCTGAACAGTTACATGATGTTTTACCATATTAAGATGCAACGGCGGGGAGTGGGGTATTTCCAGCGTCGGCTGCTAATGATTCCTGAATAATCTCTTTAGAATGGTTTTTCTCTTATTATGTTTCCTTATTGTTTCTAGAATTATTTTAATGATCATTTTCCGTGATGGTTTTGTAGCCAAGGCTAGGAGTAGGGTTTTGGAAATGAAGTTGTTGCTGTTCTGTCGCTCAGTGGTGTCCAACTCTCTGTGACCCCATGGGCTGCAGCATGCCAAGCTTCCCCATCCATCATCAACTCCCAGAGTTTGCTCAAACTCATGTCCACTGAGTCGGTCATGCCATCCAACCATCTCATCCTCTGGCATCCCCTTCTCCTCCTGCCCTCAATCGTTCCCAGCAACAGGGTCTTTTCCAATGAGTCCAATGAGTCACATCAGGTGGCCAAAGTGTTGGAGCCTCAGCTTCAGCATCAGTCCTTCCAGTGAATGTAAGGGTTGACTTCCTTTAGGATTGACTAGTTTGATCTCCTTTCTGTCCAAGGTACTCTCAAGCATCTTCTCTAGCATCACAATTTGAAAGCATCAGTTCTTTGGTGCTCAACCTTCTTTATGGTCCAATTCTCACATCTATACATGACTACTGGAAAAACCATAGCTTGGACTATACCAACCTCTGTCAGCAAAGTGATATCTCTGCTTTTTAACACACTGTCTAGGTTTGCCATAGCTTTTCTTCCAAAGAACAAGCATCTTTTAATTTCATGGTTGCAGCCACCATCCTCAATGATTTTGAAGCCCAGGAAATAAAATCTGTCACTGTTTCTACTTTCCCCCTTCTATTTGCCTTGATGTGGTGGGACCCCATGCGATGATCTCAGTTTTTTGAATGTTGAGCTTCAAGCCAGCTTTCTGGCTTTAGTTCTCCTTTACTTTCTACCATTAGAGTGGTATCATCTTCATTTCTGAGGTTCCTGACATTTCTCCCTGCAAACATATGCAGGGCCGCTGACGAAGGTCAACGCAGCCACTGTCCTAACTTACCTGCAACCCACGGGAATGGACAATTTAACAAGTCTCCTCAAAAGAGACATTTTGTAATGCAAGCTTTCAATCCCACACCCCCTACTTTTTATTATAAACAAATAGTGCCTTGTAATGTACAAACCACAGTCCATTTCACAGAAATTCACACTGCATATGTACATAATGATGAGGGGGGAATATTCTCAAGTACCAATGTTATGGGTCTCTCAAGGAGAGGCTTGTCTTTAAAACCTTCACCCAGAGGGAAATTCTCCTTTTCGTGCCAGTGTTGGGGGGTCTACTGTCAAGAGTGAGATTTTATATGTGAAGCATCAGCTACTGAGACAAAAATCCTACATAGGACCAATTTCCTGGAAGAAAAATAAAGTACTGTATGGGCATGTTGTCCTATTTAACCATCACTTCAATAATGTGTCCATTCATTTTAAACCTTCAATAAGGAGGACTAACTATTTTACTTTGGAAATGCAGGAAGAGCCCCTCCAGTAGCTGGGGGGCTGCTCTTGGTGTGTTTTCCCCCCTCTCCTCACCTCCCCTTCTCTCTCCAATGGGGGACGTTAGCTGTCTGAGAGAATGGGCCACGCGCTTTCTAAAAAGCTAGTCACTTGGCACGTTGTCCTGCCCTTTGCCAGGAAGGACTTCAAATGTGCCACACAGGACCTAAAGTTAGTGGAAGGAAAGAAATCATAAAGGTCAGAACAGAAATAAATGAAATAGAGAAAGAATAAGAAATAAGAAAACAATAGAAAAGCTCAGTGAAGCTAAAAGCTGGTTCTTTAGAAAGAAAAACAAAATTGACAAACCCATCAAGAAAAAAAAGGGAGAGGGTCCAAATCAATAAAATCAAAAATGAAAAGGGGAATTTACAACAGACGGCACGGAGATGCAAACTATAGGAGAGACTACTATTTATGCAAGCAACTGCACACCAGTGAAATGGACAACCTGGGAGAATGGACAAACTCACAGAAAGGACAATCGCCCGAGACTGAGCCAGGAAGAAACAGAAGCATGAACAGAGTGACTACCAGTACTGAAGCTGAATCCGTGGCTTAAAAGCTCCCAACAAACAAAAGCCCAGGGCCAAATGGCATCTACAGAAGACCTAACACTGATCCTTCTGAAGCTGTTTCAGAAAAATTGCAGAAGGAACACTGAAGCCACCATCACCCTGAACCAAAACCAGACAAAAATATCACAGAAAAAGGTAACTATAGGTCAATACTCTGATGAGCATAAACGCAGAAGTCCTCGGCAAAACACTCGCACATCGACTCCCACAGCACGTTAAAAGGACCACACACCATGACCAAGCGTGTCTGAACACGGCCCCCGCCTCACCGTTCAGGACAGTGAGCCCCAAGCGGCACTCAGTCTGGGGTCCTGAGGGCTTCACCTGCAGGACAGAATCCCCCGTGGATTCTTCCATGAGATGCAGGCAAGACTCCACTGGGACCCCGAACCTGAGAGAGGGTGCCTTTTCCAGTCCTCCCTTCCAGTGCCTCCATCCCCTTCCTGTCTCCTCCAGAGGGTCCCCTTTCCCCACCCCCACCCCAGGCAGGGGGTGAGACTGACAAGCAAAAGTGAGCAAGGCCAGCTTGGTGGGCCTCACGTTTTGGGCCTGAGGCTGGTGGCAAAGTGCACGGATCTCAGGTGGGGGCAGTGTGATTGTGGAGAGAGGCAGGCGTGTCCAAGGGGAGGCGGGTGGATGCCATTTCCAGCAGGTGGGCAAGGATATCTGGTCTCCAAGTAGGTGACCTTCGAGCACAGACCGGAGGAGGGGTGGAGGCAGCCCAGCACACATTTGAGGGAAGAGCATTTCCCACAGAGAGACTAGAAGTGCAGTTGTCCCCAGAGGGGAGTCTTTATCGCTGAATGCAAGACCGTTGTCAGTCCTTTCACCGCTTTCAATGCAATTATGTTGTAAAAGAGGTTTATATGTAACTTTGATGACAGGAAAAGTCACCAGCAATAGCACTAAGGAAGCCAAGAGCAAGAAAACATTTTTTTTTACTAAGACTTTCTTTTCACCAACATCTTCAGTTACTTTTTTCTCAACTTACCCAATCACATATCCATGCATAAAAATTCACATTTCTTTCTATCTTGAATATTTAAAAATGTACATTTTTCCCAGTGCAGTAGGCAATCCACAGTACATCACTGTTACTTATGTAAGCATTTTTTTTTCTTGCCTACTGGTGCAACTAGTTTACCTAAGTTTCTTGGTTCTTTGTACAACTTCTTCTGTAAATTGAATATTCACAGCCTTTTTTTAACTTTTGGATTTGTATTCTTATTGATTCTGTGAGCTCTTATATATTACAATCTTTAAACTTCATTTATAATATTTTCAAATTTGTCATCTTCCTTTTGCTTTTTACCACGTTTGACATGCTTTTCACCACATACAAGACAAATGTGTGTATTCTACCATCATTTTCGTGAGGCTGACCCTCAGCAGCTGATTTCCCTCTGCAATAGATCGGTCCGCATCACCACCTTCCGTGGCTTCAGCCACCCTCACGGTTTGGGGTTCCAGTTCTGCAGTTCAACACTAATCCATCTGCAAACCCTGCTGCCGTATTCAGGAAAGTTAACGCACAGTTGTTGCCGTTTCTGCTCTTCCTCAGCTCTTCAGCCTGCCCACAGCATTTATCAGCTAGGTTCTCCGTGCCTTCAAACTGGGGTGGGTGTGAAAGCATCGGTCCTGGGAGTCTTAAGCGGAAACCTCCAGTGTCAGAAGCGGCTCGTTTCACAAACTGGAAACAGTAAGATTCAGAGAACGTTAGCAAGTTCCTAGCCCCGGGGTGCTGTGTTCTCACAAAGTCAGGCTTTGGAGACGGTCCTTGGAGAAACTCAAGACTGAGGCTGGGGGCTCCGGGGCTGAACCACAGCTTCTTTCCTTGGTGGGGGCAGCTCGCAGACATCCCCAGGGTGAGGAGCCTTCTCAGGTCACCCTTAGTGACTGCAACTTGCCTTCAGTATCCTTCCCAGAGCCAGGAGGATCTTTACAGAATGCTTGCCTCTGAAAATGATACCAAGAACGGCCGGTAGGAAGTTCTCTCCCTATCCTTGGCTTTCAGAAGTCTGAGGAGTTCCGTGTCCTTGAAGTCAAGTACCTCCCTACAAGGAGAGCTTCCCGACCTGAGAGCATCTGTTGTAGCATTTGAAGGTTCGACTGGGAGAGAAAGACGCGTTTTATTTAAAACCGATAATATTGTTTAAAAGCTTATACAAGGGATTGTAGTGGGTTCTTTCAAATGATGTGCTCCAAATAGTGGTGTTTCTTTTTATTTTTTCCTTAAAAGTGAGCTCTTGTCGAGATTTGTTGGAAACTTTGCTTAATTAATGTCACTTCTCCCCCTGGAGAAGGAAATGGCCACCCACTCCAGCAATCTGGCCTGGAGAATTCCATGAACAGAGGAGCCTGGCAGGCTACAGTCCCTGGGGTTGCAAAGAGTCAGGCACGACTGAGCAACTCTCATTCAATGTTAGTTCTAAATAACTAGACAAGTAATTATGAACAGTACATTGTATTTCCAAGTTTCTTTTCATAAAGATGTATTAGGAAAGCAAATCTGTTTAAAATACTTTAGTATTAAACTTTTAGAAGGATTGATGCTGAAGCTGAAGCTCCATTCCGTTGGCCTCCTGATGCAAAGAGCTGACTCACTGGAAAAGACCCTGATCCTGGAAAAGATTGAGGGCAAAAGGAGAAGGGGCGGCAGAGGATGAGACGGTTAGATAGCGTCACTGACTCAATAGACATGAGTGTGAGCAAACTCCGGGAAAGAGCTAAGGACTGGGAAGCCTGGTGTGCCGCGTCCATAACATGGCAAAGAGCTGGACATGACTTAGTGACTGAACAGTGACAGTATTAAATTGCCTCTGTTACATCTGCTGTTTTGTAGCATGTATATCATGTGCACCAGTGGTATTCAGAATCAAACGCAAAGTTAATACAATTCTCATGAAAAGATGCCTAATTTTAAACGAAGCATTTTTATATATTTAGTAGGGAGGTGTTAACAGAGAAAATGATACATATTTTTTTCAAATTGTTGATCTTGGCAATTCCTATGAAATCATTGAAAACATATAATGAGGGCTTCCCTGGGGGCTCAGTGGTAAAGAGTCTGCCTGCCAGTGCAGTAGCCAGGGTTGGACCCCCGATCCATGAGGATCCCGCACGCTGTGGAGCAACGGGGCCCGCGCACCGCAACTCTAGAGCCGCTGCTCTGAGACAAGAGAAGCCCCTGCGGCGGGAAGCCTGTGCACCACAGTCGAAGCAGCACAGCTGGAGAGCAGCCCCAGCTCACAGCAACCGGAGCAGGGCCCTCCCAGCAGTGAGACCCAGTGCAGCCAAAAACAGATAAATAGATGAATAAAATGCCTTTCAAGAATCACTCATAAAATGTATAATAAAGTTTGATGCCATAGCTGTCAAAAATACTTTCCAAATGGTGATAATTTTTCAGAAGTTAGAATAAATTGAAGCTATTTGAGAAATACGATTATGATCCTGTAGCTCAATGGAGCATCTAGTTCATGAAGTCTATTAAAACAAATGCCTTCCTTAGGGGAGGCTAAGAGAGTAACATGGAAGCATGCACACTACTTCCGTGGCTCAGCTGGTGAAGAATCCGCCTGCAATGCGGGAGACCTGGGTTCCATCTCTGGGTTGGGAAGGTCCCCTGGAGAAGGGAAAGGCTCCCCACTCCAGTATTCCGGCCTAGAGAATTCCACAGGCTGTATAGTCCGTGGGGTCACAAAGAGTCGGACACAACTGAGCAACTTAAGAAAGCATCATATACATAGACACTGCCAGATGTAAAACAGATGGCCAATGGGAATCTGCTGTACGACTCAGGGAACTCAAACGGAGTCTCTGTAACAACCTCGAGGGGCAGGAGAGGGCGGGAGGTAGAAGGGATGTTTAAGAGGGAGGCAGCATAAGTACAGCTGTGGCTGACTGATGTGGATGCATGGCAGAAGTCAAACCGATATCGTAGAGCAATTATCCTTCAATTAAATAAACTTTTAAAAAGAGAGAGGGAGGGACTTTCCTGGTGGTCCAGTTGCTAAGAGTCCGCCTGCCAATGCATGGGACATGGGTTCGATCCCCGGTCCAGTAAGACCTCACATGCTGGGGGGCAGCGGAGCCCATGAGCCGCAGCTCCTGAAGCCCAAACACTCTGAAGCCCACGCTCTGCAGCGAGAAAGCTACTGCAGTGAGAAGCGATGCACCACACCAGGAGAAGGCCAGCCACGCGCGGCAGCAGAGGCCTGGCACAGCCAAGAATAAATAAATAAAAATCTTACAGAGGAAGGGAAAGCACGGGACAGAAACTAACAGAAAAGGGGAAGTTACAGAGGCTTAGGGGAATGAACCCCGAGGAGGAAAAAAAGTCTTGTGAGTGGTCAGGACTGGCCAAGATTTTCATGAAATTTACTGGGTGAATGTCAAAAACTGGTGCAGAAACAAACAAACAAAACATAGACATTATCTTCTTCCCGGAAAAAGTTACTTGGAAGTGCTTCAGTGATGGCCACAGTGACGATCACACGAGATCTGAGTGTCCTCGGCCCTGGCCAGTTCATAGAGCTGTCCCCATGCGGTGCCCCTGCCAGGCTGAGCACTCTTTCCTGGGGGTCGCCCTGGGTGGGGCTCGAATCTTCTGCAGAGTTGGTGGTGAAGGACCACAGATAGACAAGCCCAGCCCATATAAGATGGCACTTTGACCTCTTTGGCCAGTTGTGAGGGTCTGAGTTGCAGGAATGATCCGATCCCCGACGGCTGAGTCTTCACGGGCACTCTTGCTTCAGAAGGCTGCAGCCCTTCCTGCGTCTTCAAAGCTAGACAGCCACGGTGCGGCGTGCTTGCTGTAAGTCACCAGAAGACAGTTGCACGGATCCTGAATCGAGGCGCAGAAATGCCCCCTCTGGTCCGGAGCCTGGTCTTCTTTCTCATGGCTGATAAATAAGGCTCAGATGTCCAGTAGGGTTTGCATTGCAAATGCTCAGGAATTGTTTCTTCTCTGTCTTCAAACTCCTCTGCTCCAGAGGGGTTTTCCGCTTCCGCATTTGCTTATCCTGATGTTTCTCTTTGCATAGAAAGTAGTCCCATAATCCTGCGATCAAAGCGAGCTGGGTTTATTGACTGACTTCCTGGTGTCAGAGGTGAGGACGTGCTGCCAGACACAGGGGATATTAGGAAGTAGAAAGGGTTACAAATATGAAAGCGGGGGATAAAATGCCAGCACCAAAGAGATCTTTAATGCTCTCGTAATCAGCCGCACGAGATTCCGAATGAAGCTCGGGCAGCCGGCCCACTGGTCTGAATAAGAAAACACGCCACCGACGGCTCTGGGAGGGGACCCTAGAGATGGGCGCTGCACCGGCGGCCCAGGGGCCAGCCAAGGGCGGGGCGGGGCGGGGGTCCTGTGTGGGCCACACGGCAGACGCAGACGGAGAGGCAGAGGAGCCGGGGGGCTGAGCCAGAGCGCAGACGTGGGTGGGGTCAGGGAGTCTTCCCTGCAGCTCTGCAAACAAGGAGCACCCCCTGGCCCACCCCCACCCCGGGGAAAGCCAGGCTCGCAGCTCTGGCAGGAAGGACCTGAAAGTCCACCCTGGCCCCTTCACTGGGGCTTTAATTAGTCTGATTAAGCTCAATTAGCTTGCTTTGTGGAAACTGCCACCTCTCGTTACTAAGAGACCGTGATTCACAGCCAAGGTGGCAGCAGGTAGCTCCTTGCTGGGGCCCATCTCCAGACCCTCGGACTCGCTGATGCAGGAAGATTATTCAGTTCAGTTCAGTTCAGTCGCTCAGTCGTGTCCGACTCTTTGGGACGCCATGAATCGGGGGCTGGAAGATTATTAGCTTGCCGTTTTCCGTGTCTGACTGTTGAAGCATTTTCCCCACACCTCAGTGCCAGTGCCTGGAGGGCTAAGTACCATGGACCCTGCCCAGAGTGTGTGTAAGAGTGTGTGAGTACGTGAATGCATGCCTCAGTGTGTGTGTGTGTGTGTGTAGATGTGTGTGCACATGTGTGTACATCTGTGCAGGAGTGCATGTGCACATGTAGGCATGAGTGTGTGTGTGTAAAGGTGAGCTTTCTGTGTGTGTGTAGATGTGTGTACATATGTGTGTATGTCTGCACCTGAGTGCATGCGCACACATGTGTGAGCGCATGTGCCTGTGAGTGTGTGCATTGTGCACGCGTGTGTGTGGTGGGGCCCTGGAGCCCCCGGCAGTGCTCAGCCCTGGCTCATCCATGTGTTCAGTACAAGCACCTGCTTCCTTCAATCAAGAGACACGTGCTTCTGGACCAAAGAGGCTTTTCTGGGTCTTCAGCGCTGCAGACCCACACGCAGGAGTGTCTCACATTCTCCAGGGGTCTAGACTGCTGGGTGGCAACCCGAGGGGGATGCCCATGCAGAGAGAGGCCCCCGCGCAGGGCTGGCCCCAGATCAGCAGCGAGCAAAGCTGGCCGTGACGGCCACGCTTCCGCAGGGGGAGGCCGCTCTCCCCGGGCCTCACACGGGTGCGACTGAGGCGCCCCCAGCGTCCTCCAATCAGCCACTCGCCTCCCGTGTGCAGGGCTCACGTGTCCTGCTTGCCCCTGGGAGCCCCGGTTCTCCTCAGCCCACACTCAGAAAGGCCAGTCACTGCGTTGCCTGGGCTTTCCCTGGAGTCCCTGAAACCAGGGCGCACCTGTCACCGCTGTCCCCCGAGGTCCGGGGGGCCTGGCGCGTCGTGGATGTTCAGTGCTGCCTGGGAGGGCCCTCCTCCCCCACCCTTGCTCCTTCTCCTTCTAAGTGGCCACTGACCCCAAAACTCCGTCCAGTTGATTGCGAAGTTTGCTTCTACCTACAGAGCAGCTCCTCTGAAACGTGTTTCAGGCAGTTGCCATGACTGTTTAGGTGGGATATGGCATATGTGCTGTGTGTGTGTGTGTTAGGTGCTCAGTCGTGTCCAACTCTGTGTGACCCCATGGACTGTAGCCCACCAGTCTCCTCTATCCATGGGGATTCTCCAGGCAAGAATACTGGAGTAGGTTGCCATGCCCTCCTCCAGGGGATCCTCCTGACCCAGGGATCAGACCCACATCTCCTGCATTGGTAGACAGGTTCTTTACCACTAGCGCCACCTGGAAGCCCCAGATATTGCCTTCATGAGCACCTAAATGTCACCCTCCTTTTACCAAACCACACACGGCTCTGAAGCTTCTGCTATCTGCAGGGAAAAGGCCAGCAGGTGGGTGGTGCGGGTCTCTTTTAGACGTGGCCCCACTGTTCCCCGCTGGCCATCAGATGGCCCTTGGCCATTGCAGTTGCCTAACTCTGAAACCTTAAGCTGATGAATCCCAGTGTCTGTTGTTAACAGGCTCTTATAGCCACCAGTAAAGCAATGACATCACTTTGCCAACAAAGGTCCATATAGTCATTTTCCAGTGGCCGTGCACAAATGTGAGACTTGGACCACTGAAAAGGCTGAACACCAAAGAATTTATATCTTTGAATAGTAGTGCTGAAGGAGACTCTTGAGAGTCCCTTAGATGGCAAGGAAATCAAACCAGTCAATCTTAAAGGGAATCAACCTTGAATGTTCCTTGGAAGGACCGGTGCTGAAGCTGAGTCCCCAGTACTTTGGCCACCTGATGAGAAGAGCTGACTCACTGGAAAGGACCCTGATGCTGGGAAAGACTGAAGGCAAAAGAAGAAGAGGGTGGCATGCGGCGAGATGGTTAGATAGCCTCACAGACTCGATAGGCGTGAATGTGAGCAAACTCTGGGAGATAGTGAAGGACAGGGAAGCCTGGCGTGCTGCAGTCCATGGGGTGACAAAGAGCTGGACACGACTTAGCAACTAAACAGCATAGCCACCAGACCTAGTCCAGGCCTGACATGGAGCAGAGGGCGAATCAGCACTGTTTCGATGGGTGAACAAACAGGTGAGTGAATGAGTCAGTGCTAGAACTCTGGGCCTGACAAACTGCCATGGAACATCAATGGAAAAACAAGCTGAAATTGGAAATGCTGTCTTGTTATAACACCCCAGTCACATTCTGCTGAAAGGGTCATTTTGGTTCCGTTTGCATAACATATGGTGGAGTCTGCTGAATTACTTACAAGACATTCAACAGAAAGGTAATTAAAATGTGTTTGTAGTTTAAAAAAAATGAAGAAAAAGAAAGATTCAGAATCAGCAACTTGTTCCTCTACCTCTCCTTCCTGTAACATCCCTGGGGGTTGGTGTTACGCCTGGTGGTCCAGTGGATGCAACTTGATCCAGGGTTGAAAAAAATTGCAGTGATTCCACATGCTTGATTTCACGTGCTTTCATGGTGCAACTGCTCAGACTTGGGTAGATGGTGGTCTTCAAGTGGGAACCCCTTCTCTGAAGCTCAGTCCCCACAACTGGTTATGTGACCAACAACATGTAAATGCTCTTACTAAGCTGCTCGCCACGTCTGTGACCATGGGAATTGGGCCAGAATCAGCCCTTTCTTCATTCTGAGTAGTTCCCTACCTCCCAGATTCCTGGCTTTTGCAGTATGTTTTTCAGGATACACTTATGCTTATCAGGAGATGGTAGACTGGGAAGCAGCATAAACATCTCACTTTCTGGGAAAACTGAGCTGTGAATTTGGTGCATTCCTGCTGGCAAGTGTGACACGGCGCTGGGCCGGGGCCCCGAGGGGGTGATCAGACCCCTGCTCTTGGTGCCGGAGGGGGTGGGCCTGCTCATGTTTGTAGCCCCAGGTCCTAACTCTCAACAGTCCCCTGCTGCTGCTGCTGCTGCTAAGTCGCTTCAGTTGTGTCCGACTCTGTGCGATCCCATAGACGGCAGCCCATCAGGATTCTCCAGGCAAGAATACTGGGGTGAGTTGCCATGCCCTCCTCCAGGAGATCTTCCCGACCCAAGGATCGAACCCGTGTCTCTTATGTCTCCTGCGCTGGCAGGTAGGTTCCTTACCACTGGTGCCACCTGGGAAATCCCCCAGAAGTCCATCACCCCTATCTAACCACGGGAAAACATTATAAAAGCCCAAACTGGGAGGCATTCTATAAAATACCTCACCAATACTCCACAAACTTCCCAACTTCATCAAAAACAAGGACAGTCTAAGAAACTGTCCCAGACCAGAGGAGGGTAAGGGGACTGGACAAGTAAACGGACTGTGGCCTCTGAATGGGATCCCGAGAAGGAGTAAGGACAGTAGAGAAAAAACTAGTGATATCCTGGCAAGTGTGGCGTGTGGGGCACAGGAGCACCGCCGCGCTGGTGGGTCAGTCACGTCAGACGCATGGTGACGGAAGGAGTTAACTACAGGGGAACCGAGCGGAGGGATGCGGGGACTTTGCCATGTCTGCAGCTTTCCTGTGAGTCTAAACATATTCCGAGAAGTTCATTCAAAGCTTGTAAAACACAAAATCTTCCCTGCAATTTTCAGACGCATCTTCCTTCTCAATCAGACTGCTGCCTGAGTCTGTCTGAGTCGGATGCCCCCTGAGCCTCGAGGCTGGCGTTCAACACAAGGCTATGTCTACCAGGTTAGGACCAAGATTGCAGGATGACCCTCCTGAGAAATGAGACAGCATCTCAACACCGGCTCTCTGAGCATCGGTACAGGCTCCATCCACACTCCTGCCTGTCCCTGAGCCACACCTTCAGGGATGTTTACCTAACAGGGTGTGCAACAGAGGGCCGGGTTCGTGTGATCCTGGACACAGAACAAAGAGCTAGTTCACGTTATTGTCATCAAAGGTGGAGGCAAGTGAGAAAAGAGGTTTCCAGAATCATGGATCTGGGAAAACAGCTTCCATCAGCAGGTGGCAGAAAACTTCCTGCAAGGTCCAAAATATTTGCTTTCAATCGGAGCCATTATTGTTCACTGAAGTCTGGGGGTGGGATTACAGACTGAAGCTCAATTTTACACTGTTTGTTCTATTTGTATAAAGCTCTCCTCAGACATGTAACCGAGACCTGGGCATTTGCCAGAGTGAAGTCAAGGGAGCTTTTTATGAATAGAGTCGAGTTTTACACCAAAGAACATTCTTTCCAGGTGAGCTACAGGAGAAATCCTTTCTCTAAGCACTGAAGGATTAACAAATAATTAAATGCTCCCAAGCTCCAGTCTTGTCTGGTCTCCCTGTCGCAGTTTGAGTTTAACTGCCCCACCAACACACACACGCACATGTGCGCACGCGCGCACACTCGCGCGCGCGCGCACACACACACACACACTCTAGCATGCCTCCTAGTGCGGCCCTGCGGTCCCAGCCAGGTTTCTAGTGCCTTCTCAGGACAGGATTGTGGAGATGGGGACACGTGGGCAGATTCAGGAAGGAAAGGGGGTGGGTAGCCTCACCTCTTCTTCTGGGAAGCCAGGTTGTGATGAGTAACCCTCCTCTGCCCTGGTCCAGTCGGAAGACGGACCCACGTGGGTTACTCTCAGGGAGGATGGAGTGTAAAGAATGTTCCTCGGGCATGTGGGAGGATCTGAGACAGTCCCTGCCTGGGGCTGAGAACAAACAGGAGAGGCTAAATAATTGGCCTTCAGGAACCTGGGGGGAGCCCCCCAGCTCGGAGCTCCAAAGAGGGAGAGCCAGCCAGTGATGCTAGAATTGGGGTCATCTTGAGGATGAATCCCCGGTCCCTGCTGGCTTAGAGGGTAAAGAATCTGTCTGCAATAGAGGAGATCTGAGTTCAAAGCCTGGGTCAGAAAGATCCCCTGGAGGAAGAAATGGCAACCCACTCCAGAATTCTTGCCTGGAGAGTCCCACAGTCAGAGGAGCCTGGTGGGCTGCAGTCCATGGGTCACACAGCTGGACACAACTGAGCGACTAACACTTTTACTTTTCACTTTCACTTTAAGGCTAATACCAGAAACTGGGGCTCGCTGAGGCTCCTGGAACAATCTGCACCCCCTAGGAGGCCAAGTGAGGCTGTGGTCACACAGACAGGAATGGGAGACCACCAGGAAGAGGTGGAAGGGTCAGCGTGCCTGCTTCCCCTGGTGCCCCCACGCTGGGGCCCTGATGGGCAACAGGCTGAGCCCCCCAGAAGTCTGGTCCAAGAGAGACGAGGGCAGAGTGTGGGTCACCCCCTGCCAGACTCAGCGTCTCCGGCTAGATGCTTGGCAAGCCTCACCAGACCCCTGAAGAGGTGGTGCTGTGGTGATGGGTATCGGCCCTAGCTCAGAAGCCAGAAGGCCCAGGCCCCCAGAGCCGTCAACGGAGCAACTCCCAGACTAGAGAAACAGAGAGTTTTCCTCCTTTTTTTTGGTGCTTCTACGTGACCTGGCGTTGGACAGTCTGCCTGAAAGGGCTTCTTTTCGACCTTGAGCAACCTCGTCTCTGCCGTGCTGATTTCATTTCCTCCTCTGGATTCTGAAGCCTGGATTCTAGAGCACGTGGTGTGGTGTCAGTATTGTGGGGCCGGCTTTCGGGAGGCAGCTCCTGTGGTCCTTACGAGCCACCACGAAATGCTTGCACTCATGAAGCCAGAACTGTTTTGTGCACAGATGGGATTCACTTCTGTAACTTGCTGGGTAAGACACGCTGAGGAAGCCGGGCGGATCCGCCTGTGTCCTCGTTGGAGCCCGTCGTGATTCCAGCAGCCCCCCCGGGAAGGCCCACCGGGCGAGCACTTTCAAACCCTTAAACACAGTCTGCTGACATGCTCTGCTTCCTCGGATCCATGAAATAAGGCAGGACGGGTCTTAGAAGACGAGCATCGCAAGCGATGTACTGTTACAGTGGCATTCGTCACGAGGTCCTCGGAGAGACGTGTGGGTGATGAGCTGCAGAGGGGGTGTCCCCTCATCTTGGTTCTGAAACCCTCAGCCTGCAGCCCACCCCAAAGCCTGAGCCCAGGCTGATGGGGCACAGAGGCCTGACTCAGAGCCGTGGGTCTAAACGCACTTGATGGGGGTGGTTTAGCTGCTCTGGGGGTGGCCACATATCTCAGTCACCACATTCACAGCTGCTTCCCAGGCGGCTCTAGTGGTAAATGCAGGAGACATAAGAGACGTGGGCTCCGTCCCGGGGTCGGGAAGACCCCCTGGAGGAGGGCATGGCAAACCCGCTCCAGTACGCTTGCCTGGAGAACCCCATGGACAGAGGAGCCTGGCGGGCTGCAGTCCATGGGTCACAAAGAGTCAGACGCCACTGAAGCTCACACTTATATGTGTATATATAAGAAGAGAGGGAAGAGGAAATATTTAAGCACACCTTTGGGCAATAGCACCGTATCCCCCACGGCCGGTGAGTGTGGGGAAGCACGTGACATGGACCTTCACAAGAGGCACGTTGAGTCTGGAACACCTGTCCACCCCGTGGAGCCCACCTGGTCGCTCCAGGAGTCCTGCCCTGTGACGGCGACCTGGTGGCAGCTGACCCCGGGAGAAAAGCACAACTGCTCAGCAGGACCCTGCAGGCGCCTTGTTGGTCCTTCAGTCTGATGAGCACTTCCTGACTCAGGAAGTGTTTGTCCCTTTTTTTCTCCCCTCCACATTCATTTCTTTTTTTTTTTTTTTTCTACATTCAAGTCCTTTTGAAATTGCCAAGGCAAACACCGCCCCTTTTTACAGATGAGAGAACTGAGGAAGGCAGCTCACCCAAGGCCCTGCTGATGCCGAGAGCACAGAAAGCCAGAGCTCCCCTCAAGAGGAAGGCTCAAGGCTCGGACGCTCCCCCCGCTGGGCTGAGAATTACACAAAGGGACTACAGCGGCATTTTATCTTCAGAGTTTCTTCAAATATGAATCTCTTGACATGAGCCTATGCACGTATATTAACAAACACACATACATCACATACATACACACGTGTGTGTGTCTGGGGTCCCGCACCATGGCTGAGGGCAGACCCTGAAGAGGGAGGTTCGCGGGGCTGGTGGCCGCGTCATAGTCAACACCCCTGGCCCCGTGTGGCTGGCGTGGACCCCGCAGCAAGCCCTAACCAGCGGGGCAGGACCATACGGCAGGTGTTACCTTCCTCCCAAGCTCAAAAGTTAAAAAGAGGACCCATGGTATCTTCGCTTAACATTTAGAAGATGCTGTAGCAGAATTTTTGCTTTTCTTAGGAAAGAAGTGTCTGTCTTCAGCTGCAATCTTTTCTGCATCATTGCTGTTATATTTGGGGTGAAATCCTGAACACGAGGTCAGCACACTGACTTCCCATCACACATGGAAAGGTGCAGAGGTCAAGCTCCCAGGACCGTTCCCCACCATCGTCTCCGCAGCCTCAGCCCAGCACCTAAGCTGCCCCCAGAGACCGGGGAGGGGGGCATCAGCTTCTTAATTACCCAGTGATGGAGCCTTTAGTCACCCAAGAGTCTGCCCAGGAGTTTTCTCTTTGGGGATCCCTAACATACCCCGGGTTGGATTGGTTTGACTGTGACCACCGCGGGGGCCTCCTGTCAGCAATACCTTGTCAAGGAGCCATCAGCAAGAGCTGTGGTGGCTGTTTTTAGTAACATGTAATTAGTGTAACCAGAAAGCCCTCGGAAAACAGCATGCAGAGCTTCAAAGAAGAGGCAGAGTGACAGGCAGAAGAAACCCCCTGTTCTAACAGATGACGCCGGGCCCGGAGTCTATTCTTAGGGCAGACCTTCCTGCAGCTCCCCATCCTCACCCGACACGTGTCACCATGTCCCCAGATCGTCTGACACCACATCCTCCACTCATCAACACACACCCCCGCAACACAAGGGCAACGACACTCACGCCTCTGCGCCCGGGGCCTCAAGGTCACCTCCCTCCTCCACGAGCACCCCCTCCACTGGGCTCTGGCCCCAGGACGTTAAACACTCACTTCCGTCCACGCTGGTCACAGAAGAGTGTTGACACGGCAGCACCCACTTCCCTGGGAGAAGCTTGGAGCCTTCCAAAGAGTGTGGCCCAGACTGCACCCAGGGGACACGGTGTGTCCTGCAGACCTGGGTGACGGTCATGGTCCAGGGCATGCAGGCCATGCAGAGGGAGGTTCAGGCCTGCAGCCGGGCTGCCCACTGGGGTTGGTACTCTCAGAATCTCAAAGGGGACCCAGTGAGGGCCTGGGTGGCCAGATCCCACGGGGGGCTGGTGCTCTGGAAGCTCTTCCATCGTGAGGAGACGGCCCGTGGCTTCCCAAGGCAAATCTTTTGAAGCGGAGGCTGCACCTGAGCAGACAGGGAGGCTTTCTCAGGGTCCTCGGGGGAAGGGAGGGAAGACCCTCCCCCAGGGAATGACCCTCCACATGCGCGGATAAGAGCGAACACCTTGAGCTGTGACGTCACGCCTGCAGGCCGGGCTTATGTTGGCTTAACGTGGTCTCCAGGCAAATCTCACTCCCTTTTAGCTGTTTCTCCTGTCCTCTATGTGTTTTTCAGATGGGTTGAAGACAAAGGAGAGATATTTCCTGGATGTGACATGTGCTTTTGCATAAACAAAGCATTTTTAAAAATCAGTGAACTAGGAGTCAGGGTGAGCTCTGAAAGGGACTTTCATGGGCACACAGCACGGACTAAGTCTTCGTTTATTCTTTTCATCTGCACACATACATCTTGAATACATTTCATATCTTGCTTGTTTTGGTTTTAAAATGGCCATAAAACACACTGGTGCTTCCCTTTTGCTTCTCCTCCCATAGAGGCACAATCTTTCCTGCAGCTTTGCCATCCCGGCCCCACCGTCTCCAGTACGATGGGAACCAGGAAGCGGCCAGGACCTCAGGAGAAGCCCCCGGGCGAGTGCCTGGCTTGTCCTTCGGAGACGATGCTATGCAGTCCTGGGTGGAGGCCAGGCTGGCCTGGAGGGCCCGTCTCCCTCCAACACACCCCCCGCGGTCCACGCCGCCACCGTCCCCCTGACATCTGCCTGTCCCCAACTCTCTGACGGTCCTCCTCCCTCTGACGGTCCTCCTCCCCCTCTGATGGTCCTCCTCTCTCTGATGGTCCTCCTCTCTCTGACGGTCCTCTTCTCTCTCTGATGGTCCTCTTCTCCCTCTGACGGTCCTCATCTCCCTCTGATGGTCCTCCTCTCTCTGATGGTCCTCATCTCTCTATGATGGTCCTCCTCTCTCTGATGGTCCTCCTCTCTCTGACAGTCCTCTTCTCTCTCTGATGGTCCTCTTCTCCCTCTGACGGTCCTCATCTCCCTCTGATAGTCCTCCTCTCTCTGATGGTCCTCCTCTCTCTGACGGTCCTCCTCCCCCTCTGATGGTCCTCCTCTCTCTGACAGTCCTCTTCTCCCTCTGACGGTCCTCATCTCCCTCTGATGGTCCTCCTCTCTCTGATGGTCCTCCTCTCTCTGATGGTCCTCATCTCTCTATGATAGTTCTACTGTCCCTCTGATGGTCCTCATCTCTCTGATGGTCCTCATCTCCCTCTGATGGTCCTCGTTTCTCTCTATGGTCCTCCTCTACCTCTGATGGTCCTCTTCTCTCTGATGGTCCTCTTCTCTCTATGATAGTCCTCCTGTCCCTCTGATGGTCTTCATCTGTCTGATGGTCCTCTTCTCTCTCTGATCACTCTTAAGGCCTCTCTGAAAATTTCAGGTCTGCCCTTCTGTGATCTTAACCTCACACCCATCTCTTTCTTGAACATAAACCACTGTAACACATACATGGCTGGTACATGTGTAGCATGAACACTCCTCCCCATTCACTCAGAGCTCCAAGAGCTCACATTGATTGTGCACTCATGTTTCTGATGTCTGTAAGGTATCAGGAGCCAGAGGGCTTGGATGTTCCAGGGGTTTCCATCCCTACATTTGAAAATACTTTTGTGGGATTGTAATGGCCTTCCTTTCCTTATTTGTATGTAGAAGCTTTGAAAACCAGTGGTTGTGGAGTTTGCTGATTTAGGGACATGCTGGATGCCAGGTGTCCAGTGAATGCTCGTCTAATTACAAAGTGGCCCCCTTGAATCTTTAGATATGCATTACAGAATTATAATTTGATTACGAAAAACTTAGATTTTCTTTTCTTTCTTTCTTTTTTTTTTTTTTGGCCATGCTGTACAGTTTGTGGGATCTCAGTTCTTTGACAAGGGTTTAAACTTGGGCCCCCAGCAGTAAAAGGTCAGAATCTTAACCACTGGACCACCGGAGAAGTCCCAACTTAATTTTTTTTTTAAGTTCAGTAAATCAGGGGACAGGTAAGTCACAGCTGCATCAGGAAACATCTATTGTCCTAGTCAAGATTCCCCAGAAAAGCGGAACCACTAGGAAGTTGAGAAGTTTCGAGACCTGCAGCTACAAGCTGGTCACCCGGGAGAGCCGACTGTGTACGTCGAGCGTGGGTCCCAACATGAAGGCAGGAGATGCCCAATGCCCTGGTCGTTTCACAGTGGCTCCTAGAAGGATCCTGGGCGTGCTGGGAGAGTGTGGACGGGGAGAGAAAGATGCTGAGGTGATGGTAAAGGCGACTTTGAACTCAGACGAGCAGGAGTCCTTGAATCAGTCAGAAATGAGTGCATTGCAGAGGCCTCGCCTTTCGGGTTAGGTTCAGAGGAGCAAGTGGCGCTTCGTGAAGCTGTCGCAGACGGCCCTGCTGCCTTCCTCTGCGCGTAGCTGCCAGGGCTGCATCCGCTTGTCCTGTTCCTGGGCTTTAGGCTTAACTCTGAGGGCCCTGCTTCCCAGCGAGGTGTCTCAGTTGCAATCGCGTCAAGACAATTGTTTACAAACAGCAATAGGAGCAAGTGGCGCCACATCGCCTCTGCTTATCCTAGTCCTGGAGGAAAGTGACGAGAACCGAAGCACTAGATCCCCACCCACAGTCTCCCCAGGGGGCCAGGTGAGGCAAAAGGAAAAGGAAACCAGGAAAGAGGTGAAAATGACAAGCATAGCAACTATGAATAAACAGATGGCAGCACCGAGGTGGCCGCTCGGCTGAATCGACGTGAGGGACAGATGAGCCGGGTGCTGGCGGACCAGCGGGGGAGGCGGCCGGAGACCCGCAGAGGTGCCGCAGGTGGAGGCGCCTTGTTCTTCTGGGGGGGGTGGGGCGGAGACAGGAAGGAATATGGAAAGTGTGGCTGGGAAGCACCTGGACCCAAGAAGCCACTCACCATGAAGGGACTAAATTCAACCCTCCTCACCCTGGCGGAGCCTAGTAGCATGGTGTCTGGGAGGGTCCAAAGCAGGACACATCTTGGGGCGTCAGACAGAAGGCAGCCACACTGAATAGAAGCCGAAATCATGGGGAGACGCCCGTGACCGCCCCCCGTCAGCTACCAGAAGGCAGGCTCCCATACTCTGTGGAGGACAGTGCACTTCTCTAACGTCCTGACATAATTGTTCTCTTGTCTCTTGACTCACTTCCTTGGCAGCATCTTCCCATCTCCTGGACTTAGATGTTGTCTGTACTCCAATGGCCCTCATCTCTGCATCCCCGGCCTGACATGCCTCCAAGTGGGGATTCACCCATCCTCCTTCACACTCAACATCCCAGCTCAGATGTTTCACAGATGTCTCAAGCTTAGCGTATCCAAAACTGAATTCCTGAACTTCACACCCAAACCCGTGGGAGTCAGTCTTCCCATCTCAAGTAGCATCCACCCCACCTCTCAGTTGCTCTGGCCAAAGTCTTTGGAATTGACCTTAACTCTTTTTCTTCCTGTAACGTCATAGCTCATGGGTTGGGAAACGTCCCTGGCTCAGGGTTCAAAGTCCCCTGGACTATGGTCACTTCTTGTCCTTCCCGCTGCTGCCCTGTGATCTGGGGGGCCATTGTCTCCACCTGCCATGGGAGAATGTAAGTCAGATCTGTCTCTCTCCATTCAAACCCCAGCAGCGGCCCCTTCCATCCAGAGTGAATGCTGTGTCTCCACAGGGGCTCCAGCCCCATCTCCTGTCTCCCACGACCCTCCTCTCTGCTCCAGTGACGCTGCCGCCTTGCTGGTGCCCTTCCTTTTCACGCTGCCTTGCTGGCCCCCTCCCTCTTCACGCCTGGTCTTTGCACCACTCTTCTCTTGACCCGGGGTTCTTCCTCCACAGGTGTCTCTGGACCGACTCCCTCGCTTCACTCAGATCGTTGTACAAATGTCACCTTCTCCGTGACACCCTAACTGGCCACCTCTTTGTTCGTCGTACCCACTCTCTATCACAAACCTGCACCTCCCTTCTCTCACTTCCTATGTTTCCATAGCACGTTCAGACACTATAATCTACTGTTTATCAGATTTCTTGATCTGGGATTTCTGTCTTTTGTTCATTGACTTATCCCCAGTGTCTAGGATACCACCTGCCACATGAGGACTCAAAAATACGTGTGGGATGAATGATGGTGTATCTTAGAGGCTCCTGTGCACAGGCATCTTAAAACATGGTGTCTCGTTTACTGAATATGTCTGCGGGTCACATGTTTTAAAATTCGCAAATATTCTAGAGCTTCTGTTGAACTCAAATATTTCCTTCCCCTCTACCGTTGTAGGTGGTCTGGAGAAAACTTCCGATGTAGCTGGCACAGGGGTTACAAGGTGGCATGTGGCCTGGGGAATCCGTACTGCAGCAGGAATATCAGGCTTCTTAAAGGTTTAACATAACTGCCAGCTTGCCTTTTTAAAACGCTCTTCTCCTAAAGGAATTCCTCCTAGTGAGGTTAAGAGAGAAAACCATCCAATAAAAGAAAACATACTTTATTTAATGTTCAAAAGGACAGCAAGAAATATAGATGGGGACCTCAAGGTTCCTTCTCCTCTCCTTCTTACAACTTAAATTAATACATCTCAGCCCGGTGCCTTGGCATCGCCATACCCTAAAGTGACTTCAGAGTGTCGGAACACCCTGTCACCCAGGCAGTTGGTCGAGTACGCTGTGTAACAGACGTGGCCGGGGCGGAACTCACTTTCTGTGAATTACCTCTTGTCACCAGCGGAAGTTGGGAGAGTCTCCCAGTGCTAGAGACCCCGGGAAAATGGTTGTTCATGGGTGACATAAAATAGACATCTCCTCCCTGGGGGATTAGCATACAAGATAGATTATTTTTTTAATTTGTGGTATGGAAATTAATTGGTTAGGAAGACAAAATGGCAGGCTTAAAAAGGAATTTTTTTTCCCCCCAATAAGCTTGGAGTTGAAGATGTAGGGAAAAAAGAAACTTATCTTAGGGTTTGGTGCTAGCTAAAAGAAAGAAGATAGACCACGGAGGCATCAAAGATCGGCTGAGACGGCCTGCTGCCCGATCTTCCACATTACCCTGGGGTCACTTTTCCCAGGGAACAAGATTTTGCCTGCTGTGGCAGACAGCAGCTCTGAACTTTTATGAAGAAGAAAGAGATTGCAAGACCCACCGCTGCGCTCATGGATTTCTTACACCATCCAAGAAAATCGCTTCCAAAGAGAGGGAAAGAAGAAGAAATTGATGCAGGCTACATTTCAAGCGAAAGGAAGTTAAGAATTATCACCCTGATGACGTCTATGCCGTGACAGTTTGCACTGGGGCTTTCCTTCACACCAGCCCACAGCCCAGAGGTGATTCCCTCTGGGTCAGGTGTGCAGCAAGTTCTAGGGTGCGTTTCCGACGAGAAACATTTCAGGGCTACAGTGGTCAGGTGGCCACAGCACATGCCCACAGACACACACGTGTGCATGCACACACGCACGCACGCACATATGCACGCACACACACGCGCGCGCACACACAAGCACACATATGCACACACATGTATACACACGTGTGCGTGCACATACACATGCACGCACGCACACACCCACACATGCACAAACATGCACATGCATACACACACACATGCATGCACACACATGCACATGCACACACACATGTATGCACGCGCACACATGTATACACACATGTGTGCATGCATACACACACGCACACATGCACACACACTCACACACATGCACGAACACACACGCACACATGCACGTACGAACGTACACACATGCATACACGCGCGCGCACACGCACGCACACACGCATGCACGAACATACACACATACATACACATGCACATGCATGCACACGCATGCACGCACACATGCATGCACGAACATACACACATGCATGCACATACGCGCATGCACATGTGCACACACATGCACATGCACACACCCACACACCCACTCACACGCACACGCACACACGCACACTCACATGCATACACAGTCATAGTGGTGGTTCAGTCACTAAGTTGTGTCCGATTCTTGTGACCCCATGGGCTGTAGGCCCCCAGGCTTCTCTGTCCATGGGATTCCCCAGGCAAGGATACTGGAGTGAGTTGCCATTTCCCCTCCTAGGGGATGTTCCCAGCCCAGTGAGTGAACCCGGGTCTCCTGTACAGGAGAACACAAGCGTGTCCTCTGCCTCTGCGTCGCCACCCTTGCCCTGCAGATAGTTCATCAGCACCGTCTTTCTAGGTTCCGTTTGCACGCATTGACATACAACATTTGTCTTTCTCTTTCTGACTTACCTCACTCTGCAGGCCAAGCTCTGGCTCCATCGTTTCTGATTTGTGGTCCAGGCCCATGTCTTTCCAGGTCTGGAGACTGAGCCGCACAGACATGACGATAGTTCAGCAGCCACATCGCTCTTTGGAGACAGAGCAAGCACCGAAAACCCAGGTCGCCTCACTGATGGTCTCGTTTCATGTAATGTTTCCAGAAGCAAAACAGCTTTTGCATTTCTATTCTTTTCAGTACGTCTGTGAGCCAGACGTACTGGTTGCCTCAGGAGCAGCGTCCCATCAACCTCGCCACCCTCTCCCTAGCAGAGGCCGTCACGCTCCATTTCAGAGGAAGCTCAGAGGGGGCATCTGTTTCCCAGGAGCCCTCAGCTTCTAACTGCTGATTCCTAACAGGGACTCCGCTCCGCCTCACTGCACCGCGTCCCACATCGTGCCTCTGCACCTGCCTGCTGATGTCCTTGCTGGTATGTGGGCACCTGTTTTAACAGGAAAATAATGTGTTGTTTTTTCATTATTTAAGTGGCAATTAATTTTCTTGATTTATTCATTGGAAGGACTGATGCTGAAGCTGAAACTCCAATCCTTTGGCCACCTGATGCAAAGACACAACTCAATGAAAAAGACCCTGACGCTAGGGAAGATTGAAGGCGGGAGGAGAAGGGGATGACAGAGGATGAGATGGTTGGATGGCATCACTGACTCAGATGACATGCGTTTGAACAAACTCTGGGAGTTGGTGAAGGACAGGGAAGCCTGGCATGCTGCAGTCCATGGGGTCGCAAAGAGTTGGACATGACTTAGCGACTGAACAGCAACAATTTAACTTGAAGCTTTACTGGTTAGAGGCAAGTAGAATATCTAGGGCGGGCCATGGCCACACCGCCCTGAACAGCCTGGTCTCATCTCAGAAGCTAAGCAGGGCTGGGCCTGGTTAGGACCTGGATGGGCTGCTGCCTGGGAATACAGGGTGCTGAAGGCTTTTTAAAAAGGTAAAGTATTTAATATAAATTGAAAAACTTAAACTGTAATAAATATTGATTCTATTAAAATATAACCACCATGGAATATAAAGTAACATACTCTGGGGTAGGATGACATTTCCCACCAGAACATCCGAACACCTTTAGGAGACTCGTGTTTTCTGAGCTTTGAACTCTAAACTGGTGTCAAAGCCACAGGAACATGTAGGCCTGCATTTGAAGTGGTACAAGATGTAAGTTTTATCCCTCCAAATTCTGAAACATTTCTGTGATGAAATAAAAATCAATCTACCTGGCCTCCAGCCTGTGCTCCTCAGAATAACCGGAGCACCTGGAGGGGTGGCTGAGCCCAGGTCCGGGGCAGGACTTGGACAGGTGAGCCTGTGACCTCGTTCAAGGGGACGGGAAGGATGACATTCTGGAATCAGTTCCAGAGGCCCGAGAGCCAGTGTGAAGAAGCTCCCACTGGCTGCAGACGGACAGTATTGGTTCCCGGTGATGCCAGCGATCCTTGTTAACCCATCCTTGTTACCCCGCGCCTCCCAGGGCTCACAGGTGTCTCTGAGGTCCTCTGACCCCAGCCCATCTGAGCCTTCCTCACCTGTGCTCATTGCTGTGTTCTTTCTTCCCACCAAGAAACTCCAGTTGGATAAGAATAGGATCTGATTTTTATTTGTCCTGATTCCCCAGTTCCCAGGAGAGATGTTGTTTGTATTATGGTCTCAATGAACTTGCTTTAAACTTGGAAGCTGAAATGACACGGGGTCGTAACAACAAGATAGGCTTGGGACAATTAGCTCTCTCCTACTAAGAATTTTTTCACGCATTCAATCGTTGCGTTACATTGCCTTGTTGTCACCAGTTGCAAACGTACTTTTAACTTTCCTGTGCCACTTACTGTCAAATACAAAAAGAAATAATACTTTAGCGAGCATGAAAATTGTGTGTATCTGGGGTCCTTCGCAGGATTCTGAGTAGGCTGTCGAGCTTTCTGGGTGATGAGCTGGCTCCTCAGGGACACCAGCACACAGGCGCGAGGACCAGCTTACCACCACCAGCGTCATATTTGGGGTGATACTGTTGACACCTGTAAATGCATGCCACGATAATAACAACACCCTGAGGAGCATTTGCCTACCACAGACGTCAATAGGGTGCAGCCAAGAACTTTAAAAAAGCAAGCCTGGGTGCTTCCAGCTGAAAAAGGGAAAATCAAACAAAAGCAAGTGGGAATAGCCCCGGCTGCACAAAACCTCCCCCTGGTGAGCCAAGGACTTGGCAGAGTGGCTGAGAAGGTATCAAGCTTGGGAGAGATGGGGGCTGTGGTTGCGTTTAAGCCTCCACCGAACATTTAGTGGTTGAAAACATCACTAAACAGGCAATTTCATCTCCGTTTCCCCCCAACCTCAACCATCTGAAGTCTGTTATGCAGACCCAGCCACAATTATTAAGTCCATCCTCAGATATATATATTTTTTCCAAAGCAAAATACTTTTAAGCTTCTCTCAAGGGGATTTATGTTCAAATCTTGTATCACTTTGGGCTCTCTTCTGGAACTCCCTAAGCGTTCCGTGTTCTGCTCATTTTTCCTCATTCTATTATAACTGTCAAACTCAACTCCCTCATAAGTAGTCGTGACAGTTAGAAAAGGAAAGAAAAACCCTTCAAGATTCTAGCATCAAAGCCAACGCCTCTCAGGTTATATCTTCAAGAGGCTGGCAGCAGGGCAATCTTTGTGTTAAACAACCAAAAATGTGACATTTAAGTAGGGACAGATGCTGAGCTTCATGATATAATAAATGCTGGGCAGCACCGTTCCAAATCTGCCGTGCACACAAGTAGCATACGAGGTCAATTTTCCCAGAGATCCCTAATTCCTTCATGACAATAGATCACTTTACCGATGACCCTAACAAAAGCAGTTAGCTGCCCTCCTATCACACAAACCCCAGAGGCTAACAGAATGATTTCATGCATAATATAAACAGCCATTTAGGAAAAATAAAATCAAATCATGGAAAATCGTGGTGGAGAAGTGGCCAAACGGAGGCTAACAACTTCCATTCGTGGAAACATTTTTCTAATCCTGAGTCACTTGCAAGGAGTAAAAAGTCACGGGCTGATGTGGGAGCCGTAACAACCACCGGAGATAATTCACGCCAGAGCTCATGATTCTCGGTACAGGTGCCCTGTGTTTGTGAAGGGCTGGTGGTATGAGAAAATGACAGCAGACACAGGCAACATTAGGAGGCCATGCGGGGCCTAAAGGCAGTAATCGCCTTGTTCAGATATCCTGGTGACACCCTCCAGTCCAGTAGCTGTTGGCCAATGTGGCGAGCCTATTGAAGGAAAATAAAGCGCTAAAAAGCCATCCTCGTCTTTGCCCCTTGGACTACTTAATGAATCAATGACTATTAGGTGAATCCACATGCCAAATGCCAGAAAGCAAACGAAGAGAGGGCAAGAGGGTCTGACCTGAAACCCGAAGGTCGGCCTGACCACACACCAGAAACAGCCAAGTTTTTCTGTGTGTCTTTGATCCCAAGCGCCCAGAATTTGCATATTCTAAGAAGACAGAACATGGAGCAGGGGAGGAACCGAGGCAGGAAATTCCTCTAGGCGACAGCTTGAGAAAAACAAGACCTTGTAGAGCCGTTTCACTCACTGAACTTTTCTTCCCTGAGCGACTGACACCAGGCAGGCAAGCCGTCCTTCCTTCCTCTCTGCAAAAATATCAGTGCTCCATTGTTCATATAGTTCCATCAAACTGAAATGCTATCATTACTTTTAATATTCTACAGGAAATTGAGTACCCATTTCTAGAACCAGATGCCAGCTCGGGGGTGTGATGGGGGCAGGGAAAGTGCGTAAAGCCACTGCTTTCTGGACCAACAACTCGGGTTATTTCTTTGAGGTGTGTCTGCCCTCCCAAGGGTTCCTCCTAATCAATCCCTCCTTTTTCAGGATGCAGAAATTCTCATCCTTAGAAATAGCTTTGATATACCTGATACAGTCTCTGATAGGGTCCCAGTAAGCAACCCATTTCCAAATTTGCTGGCATATTGAGTGCAGCACTTTCATAGCATTATCTTTTAGGATTTGAAATAGTTCAGCTGGATTCCATCACCTCCACTAGCTCTGTTCACAGTGATGCTTCCTGAGGCCCACCTGACTTCGCACTCCAGGATGTCTGGCTCTAGGGGAGTGATCACACCATCATGGTTATCCGGGTCGTGAAGATCTTTTTTGTACAGTTCTTCTGTGTATTCTTGCCACCTCTTCTTAATATCTTCTGCTTCTGTTAGGTCCATACCATTTCTATCCTTTACTGAGCCCATCTTTGCATGAAGTGTTCCCTTGGTATCTCTAATTTTCTTGAAGAGATCTCTAGTCTTTCTCATTCTATTGTTTCCCTCTATTTCTTTGCCTTGATCACCGAGGAAGGCTTTCTTATCTCTCCTTGCTATTCTTTGTAATTCTACATTCAAATGGGTATATCTTTCCTTTTCTACTTTGCCTTTCCTTCTCTTCTTTTCATAGATATTTGTAAGGCCTCCTCAGACAACCATTTTGCCTTTTTGCATTTCTTTTTCTTGGGGATGGTCTTGATCACTGCCTCCTGTACAATGTCACAAACCTCTATCCATAGTTCTTCAAGCACTCTGTCTATCGGATATAATCCCTTTAATCTATTTGTCACTTCCACTGTATACTCATAAGGGATTTGATTTAGGTCATAACTGAATGGTCTAGTGATATTTCCCTACTTTTTTCAATTTAAGTCTGAATTTGTCAATAAGGAGTTCATGATCTGAGCCACAGTCAGCTCTTGGTCTTTTTATGCTGACTGTATAGAGCTTCTCCATATCTGGCTGCAAAGAATATAATCAATCTGATTTTGGTATTGACCATCTGATGATGTCCATGTATAGAGTCTTCTCTTGTGTTGTTGAAAGAGGGTGTTTGCTATGACCCATGCACTCTCTTGGCAAAACTGTGTTAGCTTTTGCCCTCCTTCATTCTGTACTCCACAGCCAAACTTGCCTCTTACTCCAGGTGTTTCTTGACTTCCTACTTTTGCATTCCAGTCCCCTATAATGAGAAGGACATCTTTTTTGGATGTTAGTTCTAGATGGTCTTGTAGGTTTTCATAGAACCCCTCAACTTCAACTTCTTCATCATTACTGGTCGGGACACAGACTTGGATTACTGTGATATTGAATGGTTTGCCTTGGAAACTAACAGATCATTCTGTGGCCACAGGACTGGAAAAGGTCAATTTTCATTCCAATCCCAAAGAAAGTCAATGCCAAAGAATGTTCAAACTACTGCACAATTGCACTCATTTCACATGCTAGCAAAGTAATGCTCAAAATTCTCCAAGTCAGGCTTCAATAGTATGAGAAGCATGAACTTCCAGATGTTCAAGCTGGATTTAGAAAAGGCAGAGCAACCAGAGATCAAATTGCCAACATCTGTTGGATCATTGAAAAAGTGAGAAAGTTCCAGGAAAATATCTACTTCTGCTTTATTGACTATGCCAAAGCCTTTGACTATGTGGATCACAACAAACTGTGGAAAATTCTGAAAAGATGGGAATACCAGACCACCTGACCTGCCTCCTGAGAAATCTGTATGCAGGTCAGGAAGCAACAGTTAGAACTGGGCATGGAACAACAGACTGGTTCCAAATCGGGAAAGGAGTACGCCAAGGCTGTATATTGTCACCCTGCTTATTTAACTTCTATGCAGAGTACATCATGAGAAATGCCAGACTGGATGAAGCACAAGCTGGAGCCAAGATTGCCGGGAGAAATATCAATAACCTCAGATATGCATCACATTTATGGCAGAAAGTGAAGAAGAACAAAAGAGCCTCTTGATGAAAGTGAAAGAGGAGAGTGAAAAAGTTGGCTTAAAACTCAACATTCAGAAAACTAAGATCATGGCATCTGGTCCCATCACTTCATAGCAAATAGATGGGGAAACAATAAAAACAGTGACACACTTTATTTTGGGGGGCTCCAAAATCACTACAGATGGTGACTTCTGCGGGGGGCATCCCGCAGAAAGAGAGACAGGCAGTGGAACTTCCCTCAGCAGAGCCGAGGGGTCCCAAGGAAAAGTGAGCCTGATGTCCACCAACCCAGACCCTCGGCGAGCAAGAGACAATCAGACGCAACAGGGGTTCCGTCTAGTGCAGTTCCGCTTTATTGTTGCAAACTCCCTGCTTATAAAGGCAAGCAGGGAGGGGGGGGCGGGGAGGTTTGCAAGGGACTTTCCATAGTTACACCAATCACGTTAAAGGTCAAATCGTCATGTGCCATCATTATAACAGGAGTCTATGGTGATCACGTGCTGTCTACGTGCACGGAAATCAAGAGAGCCAATCAGAAGTTTTGACAAACAACATAGACTACGCCCCCATCTCTTCTGCCTGGCACCATCTTAGTTTCCAACCGCATAGCTAGCCCTTTTCTCTTTTAAGGTTTCCCATTTAGGGCCCCACAACTTCAGCCATGAAATTAAAAGACGCTAGCTCCTTGGAAGAAAAGTTATGACCAACCTAGACAGCATGTTATAAAGCAGAGACATTACTTTGTCAACAAAGGTCTGTCTAGTTGATGCTATGGTTTTTCCAGTAGTCATGTATGGATGTGAGAGTTGGACTATGAAGAAAGCTGAGTGCTGAAGAATTGATACTTTTGAAATATGGTGTTGGAGAAGACTCTTGAGAGTCCCTTGGACGGCAAGGAGATCCAGCCAGTCCATCCTAAAGGAAATAATCCTGAATATTCATTGGAAGGACTGATGCTGAAGCAGAAACTCCAATCCTTTGGCTACCTGATCCGAAGAGCTGACTCCTTGGAAAAGACCCTGATGCTGGGAAAGATTGAAGATGGAAGGAAAGGGGACGACAGAGGATGAGATGTTGGATGGCATCACTGACTCAATGCACATGAGTTTGAGTAAGCTCCAGGAGTTGGTGACGAACAGGGAACCCTGGCGTACTGCAGTCCATGGGGTCTCAAAGCGTAGGACACGATTGAGCAACTGAACTGAGCCAAACAGCTCATCTGCTCTCAAAAAAGGTTAACTAATACAAAATGTAGGTTTTCCCCACATTTCCAGTGTACAAGAGTGTTAACTGTTCACACAACCTCCCTTCACACAGCCTAATACAAGAGGCCGAGGAATGACAATTACAAGGATGCTCTCTGATGCCTATATGGCTTCAGAAATCCACCCTAAACTGTGAAATAAAAGAATTTGCTTTGCTTTTTTTTGACACTATGCTATCTCCTGGTAGTATGGATGTAGACCTTGGGTCTTTTTTTTTTTTTTTTTTTTTTACTGGTTCCTGACAATCCACAATGATGGCCAGAAAGAAACATGAGGCCTCAGTGTTCTTAAAGAAAGTCATCTGGTGTGGAAAGCACTTATGTGGAGTGGAAGTGCAAGGCACGGGGGCTTCCTACTGAGAGGGGCACTTGAAAGAAGTGACCTGAGCACCTTTGGCAAGAGAAGAGCCTGAATCAGCACAAAGGTGAGGATGGGAGGGGACTGTGCCTGGAACAGAGTACAAGCTCAGGTAAGTCCGAAGGTGGTGCAGAGCAATCGGCAACCTTATCAAGAATCTCCCAAAGGAGGATGTCGCCTGCACATGTTCCTCTGTTCACAGTCCTGGCCACTCTGGACAGAAGTGCTCACCCCGCCAGACAGCAGGCACAGACAGGGAACAGGGTGACCCCACGCCATCCCCCAGTACCACCAGCAAGGTGATAAATGGCTGGTGGATGGCTGCCAGAGTTCTCAATCTCTTTTTGAGTCAAATCTTCTAAAATGGTATGCTCACATAGACAGAGCATCCAAGAGGTTTTGGAAATTATTATCTGTCTCCAGGGACCTTGCAACTCCCACAGGTAGCCTGCTGAATTGGTTTCCCAGGATGCCTTCAACTATAGATATTTCTTTCCCCACAGTTCCAGAGGCTGGAAGTCCAAGATCAAAGTGTCGACAGGGCAGCTCCTTGTGAGGGTGCTCTCCTGGCGAGTAGATGTCTGTCCTCCCTGGCCGTGTTGCTACCCTTTGAGTGTCTGCGTCCTCATCTCTTCTTATAAGGAAACCTGTCAGATTGAGTGAAGCCTCATCCATATGACCTCATAAAAAAGGCTGAGCACCACAGAATCGATGCTTTCAAACTGTGGTGCTGGAGAAGACTCTTGAGAGTCCCTTGGCCTGCAAGGAGATCCAACCAGTCAACCCTAAAGGAAATCAACCCTGATTATTTATCGGAAGAACTGATGCAGAAGTTGAAACTCCAATCCATTGACTGCCTGATGCGAAGAGTCAACTCATTGGAAAAGACCCTGATGCTGGGGCAGGTTGAAAGCAAGAGGAGAAGCGGACAGCAGAGAATGAGATGGTTGGATGGCTTCACTGACTCAGTGGACATGACCTGGAACAAACTCTGGGGGTACTTAAGGGCAGAGAAGGCTGGCGCGCTGCAGTCCGTGGAGTTGTAACGAGCTGGACAAGCTGACTGGCTGCACAGCAACAGCCGTGGCCCCGTCCTTCCCTCGTATGTCTGTGTGCTTCAGGCATGTTCAACTGTTTGCCACCCTGTGGACTGCAGCCCGCCAGGCTCCTCTGTCCCTGGGATTCTCCTAGCAAGAATCCTGGAGTGGGTTGCCACACCCTCTTCCAGGGAAACTTACTGACCCAGGGATCAAGGGGTTTCTTCACCACCAGAGCACCTGGGAAGCCCTGAAGTGAAGTCAGAGTTGCTCGGTCGTGTCCGACTCTTTGTGACCCCCTTGGAATTCTTCAGGCCAGAATATTGGAGTGGGGAGCTGGTCCCTTCCCCAGGGGATCTTCCCAGTCCAGGGACTGAACCCAAGTCTCCTTCAACGCAAGCGGATTCTTTCCTGCCTGACTTTTTACCTTAATTACTTCTTTAAAGATCCTATTTCCAAAGTGGGAGGGATGAAGACATCAGATTTGGGGCCGGGAGATACATTCAGTCCATAAGACTGTCTTCTGTTTTCTGAACGCTCAGTATTTTCCGCCCATCAGCAATAAGGTGTTCCCAAACAGAAGTCTGGGAAGTTGCTCAGTGAGACCCCTCCCGCGGCACCTGCAATGGGGCAGCGAACAAAGACCCACTCAGAAAGCGGAGCGCGCCCGGCCGCCGAGCCTCCCTCCGCTGCTTCCTCGAGAAACAGCTCTAACGTGGCTACAAATTCGTTTCTTTCACGGCACTTCTGGTTACAAATATATGATTATTCTGAAACAGAACTTTAAAATTAATAATGTATTTAAGGAGAAGACTTTACGGGTTTTAAAACATAAATTTCACGTGTTTCCATGACATGCAGTCATAACTGAGAAGTGAGAAGGAACTTGTATGTCTCGACCCCCGTCAGGGTAACTCAGGGCAACACGTTAGCGCAACATTGAAAACATATTTCAGAAGCAATGTTAATATTTCATCGAATCTGGAGCAAATGGGCTTTCAATCCATTTATTAAAATCCTAATAGCTGCCATTACACTAGAGGCGACAGGCAACAATGAAGCGTGTGGAAATAAGACCATTCATCCCCATCCAGGGTATTCATGTTTTCAGAAATTATGTTGAGTTGTTGGCTCCGTGACAGCCCTGGATCCCATTACTTCTCGTGTTTATGGCCCATCTTTATGGAAAAAGTTAAAAATATTGTAAGAGTAAAATCTTAATAGACTATAACCTGGAAAATCTCTCACAAAAGAACTGCTATGGCCAGAGGTTAGACGGACTCAGCGAGCCTGCCGGGGTGACCTGTCCTTTGACAGCAGTAAGTTATGGATGGGAAAGGGGTCACCTCTCTGTCAAGTTAAGCTCCTCACATCAGAACCTTAGGGGAACACGCGATCACTACTGGTTACCCAGGGGTGAACCCAGCAATGCACATACGCAGTTACGGAAACAATCCCCAAAGTGCTTTTTTATATTTGAAAAATAAAAGTCACATATGGCATGTTTTGCATTTCTTGAAGTGCTATGACACTCTGTGTTGTGGCGTTTCATCTCAGAAAGCGTTTCGGAGAAATGCTTGACTTCAGGGTAATGTGTTGTTTGGAAAGTTACCTCCTATATCTTGAACCTATTATATACTGAATTAAAAACCAAATCTTTTGGCATTTGTAACAATGCCCCCAGGAACTGATCACCTCCAAAAAAAAAATAGTTCTGACAAAGAGAAATTTTAGCTTTATGCAAAATGTGTCTCCACCCAGTCTTACACTTCCAGTCTATTTGGTTTTTATCTTCATCATAAATGGCTTCCCAGGTGGGTCAGTGGTAGAGAACCCGTCTGCCATTGCAGAAGACGTAAGAGACACGAGCTAAGTCCCTGGTTTGGGAAGGACCCCTGGAGGAGACCATGACACCCAACTCCAGTGTTCCTGCCTGGAGAATCCCATGGACAGAGGAGCCTGGTGGGCTACAGTCCATGGGGTCGCGAAGAGTCAGACACGACTGAGTGACTTAGAGCACATGTGTGTGTAACAGATAAAAACTACAGCTATGGTTCAGACGGTTGTGGACAAGCAGGGAGGGTCTAGTGTGATCCTTTACCCAGAGACACACTCAGCATCGTCTTTCCGTTAAGGCTGGTGTTGTTCAAAACCTTTTTAGAATTTGTAATTGAGGATTGTCCCTGGAGTCTGCAACGTATCAAAAGAGAGTGAACATTTACGGAGGGCCTAACCCATGCCAGACAGTGTAAAATGCACAGTGTAATCTCAGTTTATCTATTCAATACCAGGGAACTGTCCTTTGCTCTCTGCTTGTTTGTTTGTTTCCATTTGGTGGTTAGGTTCTTCTTGTTTTATATTTTTACGGATGAAAAGGCTGGGATTTGATGAGATTAGGCGCTGTAAGTAACCTCAGGGGCTGGCAAACCCCATGACAGGAAGATGCATCTTGATTTGGGGAGCTGCTCAGAGCCAATCCTGCTAACCCATGTGGTAACCTAAACGGGGGAACTTCTAAACTCGATTTTTTTAAAGTTGTCCTTAAATGTGAGGCTGCCTGTTCACAAGTCAGTTTCGATGCCTGGTCTGGAGGCGGCTCCCACTTAGAGACGGCGCCCTCACGGGACACCACCTTGCTCAGAGTGCCTCTAACTGAGCCCTAGACCCACCTGGTCCAGGCAGCACACGGGGCGGGTTGGCACCCATCTACCCCACCCTGGGCCCAGGTCCATCGCCAGGCCTCTTCTTAGAAGCGATTGCTGTTTCTTCCTTTCCTCCTCTATGTGCTGAAGTTCTAAGTAACTGTGTTTACTGCACCCAGGCTTCACAAAGACCCTTGAAAACCATGCCCTTTATTCTCCTTTGGGTGCAGATAAGTGACGCCTTCAAAATTCTCCCCAAAGTGTCCCATCGAAACCCAGTACCACTTACAATGTGTGAGTTCTTTTTTTTTTTTATGACTAAAAAATATTCGCAGGCACCAATGATCATGCAAACACATTATACTCTGCTGAATTTGACATTCCAAAATTCAAACTAAGGTTCTAAGAAGAGAAATGGCGAACAGACCACTCATCTGCAACTGGGAATAGAAGATGCTTCGGACGAGTCTTTGAAAGTGCACCTCCCTCTCCTGTTTCTGCTTCCCTGAGAACAGAGCTCTCTTCTGCAGCCCCTGCTGGGAGGTCAGGACCCCAGTGATGGGACGAGGTCTGAGCTGCTGGTAGGAAATGGGGACTGAGCATCTTCCCAAGCTCCCGAGAGGAGCTGCGCCCAGGCCCCCACGTTGGTGCTGGCAGGCGTAGCCCAACGTGGGAGGGGCTGCCCAGAGCTGAGTCAAGGCCAGTGGGCCTCTGCCTCCCACCGCAGGTCTAGAGGGACATTGTTCTTCCCCCAGCTTCCTCTGAGTGGCTCTTTCCATTTTCCTTTTCTGGAAGGATGACTTCAGTTATTTCCTCATGACAAAAAAGATGACACGTCCTTCTTCCTCAGCCTCACTCTTACTGCCCTAGTCTCTCGAGAGATCAGGAGGCTTTCAGAGGTGAACTCTGTCTTTGGAATGTTCTAAGGTTCCCACCAACCCTGCTTTACGCGGGTACCAGGCACAGACTCCAGTGAAGAGAGTATCTCCACTTAATCCTAAACCCTGATCACACCGTGGATGAGAAAAATGGCCCTGAGGCAGGAAGGGCTCCCCCAGCCTTCCTCGACCATAAATGCAGACCCAGCGTGGGACGGTCTCAACACCTGGGCAGGGGGGGTGGGGGGGGCACTCCAGAGCTAACAATCTCAAGCCCCAAGCGGATTTCATCAGGAACATGGAGGGGACGGGGTCGTCACGAGGCAACTCAGCATCACTGTCAAGACATCCCCTGCCCCCGCCCACCCTGGGGCAGTCACCCACCCCTGGCATCACTCACAGACCAGAAAGAGAAGACGGAACCCTTAAAAGAACTCTATTGTGTACAAACCCAGGGCTGTTCAGTTCAGTCACTCAGTCGTGTCCCACTCTTTGTGACCCCATGGACTGCAGCACACCAGGCCTCCCTGTCCATCACCAGCTCTCAGAGCTTACTCAAACTCATGTCCATTGAGTCAGTGATGCCATCCAACCATCTCATGCTCTGTCATTCCTATCTTCTCCCGCCTTAAAATCTTTCCCAGCATCGCAGTATTTTCCAGTGAATCCGTTTTTCACATCAGGTGGCCAAAGGATTGGAGCTTCAGCTTCACCATCAGTTCCTCCAACAGGGCAGCAGTCTCTCAACCAGGCTTGGCTTTCGTTTTGTTTTGTGGAGTTTCCCACAGCACTTCGGAAGTCCTCTCCAACATTCCAGATCCCCCTCCTCCCTTCAGATGAGCGCCAAGTCCAGCTTGACAAGCTCATGTCCACCTCCAAGGCGGTGGGCTCAAGGGGGCACTAGTGGTCCCGCTTCTTCCCTGGTCCACATCCCAAGCAACATGCCAGGGCCTCCAGAGGGAACCCAAGCTCATCCCGGACCATCAGATTGATCAGTGTGGTAGCTGCGAAGCCCAACCTGTCCTCAGGCCCCTGGGTTCCGCACCTGTTCTCAGTAGGTGGAGGTATCCACGTGGGGCATCCCCAGGTGCCTCCCTCCTAGGCCTGTTATTCCGACAGAAGCAGTCTCAGGGACTCACAGTCGATTTAGAAACTCGGTGCCTGGAGTTGTGTGAGAAGGAAGAGAAGCGTGAGGGACAAAGCAGGCTTTCTCTCTCTGCAGCTCAGCTCAGGAGGCACGTGGCCTGGTGTAAGGCTCCCTTCTGTGGCAAGGCGGCTGGAAGGGAGTGCGTGCCCAAGCTGGAGGCTCACATCTCAACACCACTGTCTGCAAACCCCGGCGCTGCTCCAAGCATGGAGGGCAGCAGGCTCTGTCTGTTGACTGTAGCTCTGAAGCGGATGGCAACAGACCCCTAGGAAAGCATGAGAGCCCTCTTCCTGATATGTTCTGATTCTCCTATTACACGCCTCCAAAACAGCCTCCACATCCCAGGTCCTCCTCAAAGAGCTTTCCCAGTACTGAGGCCCTAGATTCTTCATGGCCAGCCTGGGAGGGAGATGTGTCTATTTTGTAGATGCGAAAACTGAGTCCCAGGGAACTCATACAGCTAGGGAGTGAAGGAGCTGGAATTCCAATCTAGCAGTCTGTCTCAGCCTTTCTGCTCTCAGCCAAAACCCCACAGAGCCCTGAAACAAACACCCAGGAGGCTGGCAATGCACTTGAGTGGAGAGTGGGTTGCTGACTGTCAGAAGCTCATCCCTGCTCATTGGAGGATCAGGTCACCTGTCCCGTGAATCTGGCCACCCGTGTCTCCCTGGGCAGACCACCAGGACAGCTTTGCCAAGCAGGTCCCTGTGAGCTGAGGTTTACAACTCGTGGTCCTCCTGCTGGGTGTGGAGCCCTAACTTGACGTTTAGTCGGTTTTTAAATGAATAGAAAAATTTGAATGTGAGCTGTATGCTTTGGGGATCAGAAAACTATTTCATTTCTTCACCACTTATGGTCTAAAGTGCATAAAATAATTCTTTGGTTCAGTGTTACAGATGAGATTCACTCTAAAGGGTTAGTCTGACAGACAAAACAGCTAGGATCTGTGGCATAGACAATTTAAAATTTTATTTATGCTATGTAAAATCAAGCAATTCAGAAAGGTATCTGTAAATCATCAAATGCCTAACGTACTGAATAAAGAGCATGTATAATTTTGGGGTCTTAAAACATAAGACACACAGTTTACACTCACGACGTGGAAGTGACTTCACCCAGGAAGGCGCGTCTTCTCCCACATTTAAGCCACTAAATTATGATTCTGTCTAGTGACACGTGCTGTCCCTTTGTCTTCCTGAAAGCCCTCTGGTCTATGCACCTGCTGGACGGCACTTCCGATGCTACGGGAAGCACTGATGAGGCGCTGGAGGGGAGGATTTGCCATGTCATCAGAGCAGCTGGGTGACCCGCGGTCTCACCTCCACCTGCCTGACTGCCCCCAGGAGTGATTCTGTGACTTGCGCCCATTCCTAGGAGGCAGGGTTTCCACCCCCAAAGCACTCCCTGGGGCTCTTGTCCTCCATTCCTGCAGAGAAGGGGAGGGGTAAATGGACACAAGCGTTTGGTCACAGAACCTCCAAGGCCCTCTCTCTGCAGGGCAGCATTTAAATGTGTCAGGAGAGGCCCCACACTGAGACATTCTGAGGGTGGACAAAGGCCTTCCATTTTAATGGCACCTTTCATTAAAATTTTCTTTAAGGGAAAAGAGATATTTCAATGCTTGAAAGATTACAGACCACCTCTCTGTCCCTTTGGACATGCATGAAGCTTGCTAATTACCTTGCAAGGTCACAGTTGTTTCAGCAGGAAGATTCACTTGGTGCTGGCTGCTTGATTTTAGGGATGGCTTTAAAGGGATGAGAAAGGGCGGGAGGGGCCTGGAAGGAAAGTTCAGGACATCACACCTTTCTCTGATTACGCACAGTCAGTCGCACCCCACCGACGGCCTTGGCATGATTTACCCCGTTTCTCTGTGTTTTCCATCCTCCCACCAGCTCCAATAGCAAAGCAGAGGTTTACAGCCGGTCGTAAATACGGGAGACCCAGCCGAGCTGGCCGGCTGAGGACGTGGCTGCATGTGAAGTCGCTTCAGTCAGTGCTGTCGGACCCTGTGGACTACACCCCGCCAGGCTCCTCTGCCCATGGGATTCTCCAGGCAAGAATACTGGAGTGGGTTGTCATGCCCTCCTCCAGGGGGTCTTCCTGACCCATACATCTCCTATGACTCCTGCATTGCACGCGGGCTCTTTACCCGAGAAGCCCCTAGCCAAGGACATTTCAGGCTTAATGACTCTTCTCAAGATGTGACTTTGCAGGCCTGAGATATCACACGTGCCTCTGCCATCCCGCTTCCACAGAATTTGAATATTTCAGCAGTTTAAGCTACTTGCAGGTGTCCAAGGCACCCTCAAGCCTGAAATCTCCAAATCAGTGCCCCTCACAAACATTGTTTCAGAATCACAAAGGGAGAAAAGCCAACCATGGAGCTTCACTGAAAAGACTCTTATGGAAGATCCACCCACTCAAAATGCAAAAAGGGCTCGTCACAGATTAAATTTATCCTACTTTTCCAAGTCGGACACAAGACAAAAAAGTGGCTGAGCTAAACACAGCCGTGAAAACGGGGGCAAGAAACACAGCTGGAGGAACAGGGCCCGAAGGCAGAGAGTGTGTGCGCCGCTGGCTGGCAGACGAAATTTACATTGAGCTGCAGACCTGACCACCGTGACCCACTAACTGCCACGGCCCTGCTTGAGGAGGCGCTGTTAGTGCCGAGGAAAACAACTTTTTTGCCTATAGAATTCCACTGTGTACGAAAATGTTTTATGAAATTATGTTTATGAGAATTATAACCTCCGTCCCCATTGTATTCATGATTCATTACTTAATATATAGAAGTGTGGTCACTGCTGTGATTCGTAAATACCCTTTCTTCATCACATTTCCAAGTTAATATGATTTAATGTATTTGCTCAGAAGTGCTACTAAAAAAAATAAAACTACCTTCTGCATTGTATCTGATATTTTAAATGTATTTATCAGAGCTCAGTTGTAACTTCTTGGGACTGTAACCGATTCCAGCTTCCTTTTCTTCAAAGTGAATCATAGGTTCATTTCTGAGATCCCATCCTCCACAGCTCCCCAAACTGTGTAACACACAGTAAAAAAAAAAAAAAAAAAAAAATCATCTATCTACCACCATAGATTTTCACCTTGTATTAATGTAAGTTCTGCTTATTTTTAGTGCATGGGCTTCCCTCATAGCTCAGCTGGTAAAGAATCTGCCTGCAGTGCAGGTGACCTGAGTTCAATCCCTGGGTTGGGAAGATCCCCTGGAGAAGGGAAAGGCTACCCACTCCAGAATTCTGGCCTGGAGAATTCCATGGATTGAACAGTCAGGTGCAACTTTCACTTTCACTTTTATTTGTAATGCAAAACTGATTTGCAAGATGAGTCTGAACTAGTTTCTCAGGGGGTCAGAAATTCAGGATGAAGGTGGAAAGCAGGATGGAGGGTCTGGTCCTTTCCACGCCAGCACACAGCAGGGACATGGGCTGACCTGTGTGCGGAGGGGTGCTCTGGGTGGGCAGAGGGGAACACTCACCCTGCTTCATGCCTCTGTGAGAAAAAGGAGGTTCAGCTCATCATTACTGACAGGTTTTCTGACACTTTTCAGAAGGGTATTTATTTACGTCCCAAACTTTAAAATTCCAAGGGCCCCATCAACAGACTCAAAGCCTAATTGGTTGGAAGGCTCTCTACGGTCTCACCACTGCCTGGCCGCAAGACTGCTCCCTACCATTAGGGTGGAGACCCTCAACATTTCTCAAGTCAGTGAGACGAGGCTCACTCTCTAATTTTCCAAAATTTGTTTCTCCCTTCTGGAACTATTTAGAGATACTTTTAAACATATCTTATCTCCACTCAGTACTCTATAATGACCTAACGGGGAAAGAACCTAAAAAGGAGTGGATGTATGTACATGTATAACCGATACACTCGAAACTAACTCAACATTGTAAATCTGCTATGCTCCCATAACAATTTTTGAAAAGATAAGACAAATAAAATTAAATTTAAAATATGCCATGTATTTGTTTCCGATAAATAAATAGATATATTATGAAAATTGGCAAGCCTCCCTCAACAAGTGTGAGTGTCCAGGAGAGACGTAATTCTGTCCAATACACAGCCTTTCGAAGACAATAAAACAATATACTGCAGATACGCAATCAGTGGCAAGACCAGAGATGTCAGATAGCGTAACTTGAAAAATGTGATAAACACAACTTGAATCAAAGGTTCTCACAAGAGAAAGCTTAGACATACAGTAAATCCTGAATTCAAAAGGCATCACTCTGGGGTTTTATATATTAATATACCATCACCAGGGCAGAAGGCTGGGACGGACACACCATTTATCTGAATGTGGGCAGACCCTGACTCCCCCCTCTTATACACACCTAGATGGAATTGGGCTGCTGGAAGCACTTACTAGCATTACAGGGTTTGTTGATTTTCTTTGCTCTTTAAACCTTTCATTTATTTCACAAAATTATAAAGAGAAAGAGAGTCAAATGTAAATATATGACAATGAAAATAGTGCAACAAGCCGGCACGTTTTGCAGGGTCAGCATCGACGCGTCCTCAATCACAGTGGATTCACTAAAGAGCACGCACATGATTAGAACCTGAAATAGTGCAAGAGAATGAGAAAATGAGACATGAAACTAGACACAGAAGACCGGGGGAGGAAAGAAAACCGGGAGCTAGCGACAAGGAGGAAAGGAGGCGCAACGGAGCGAGCTGGAAACCAAAGCATTCGACTCCAGGCTGGAGAACAGCAAAATGCTAATTGTTATCAAAATACTAATGATGGAAAAGGTCATGACTGAAATAAAGACCACCGTATTTGAGAGTGTGCAGAATATGTACAGCTTGAGAATCTCTATTTGAGCCTGAGAAGTCATCAGAAGAGAAAAAATAAGTCGAAACAACATGAGGAAAGGAGGATAGATTTAAACACATTTACATCACCGTAACAGCCACCCAAAATGGGTGAAAAATAATTAAAATTTTGTTCAAAATGGAGATGAAAGATCTTATGCTGCAGACACTCAGGGTGGACATAAATGGTTAGATAAAGCAAAAGCCGCACCTCAGACACATCATTAGAAAACTTGAGAAAATCAAAACACAGGAAAAATTCTAACAGCTTCAAGAGGAAAAAGGCAGATCCCCTGGAAAGGAAAAGGGCAAACACTGTCGATCAGATTTCTCAATAGCAACACAGGATGTGAGGAAAACAGGAATTAATGTTTTCAGACTAATGAAGGCAGGGGAGACCCTTGAACTTATTTTATATATTCAATCAAATTCTTATTTAAATGTGAAAGTCAATTTAAAATATCCTCAGGCACATAAAACCTTTGAAGATTGCATACAGAAAGATCCACCTTGAAGACATTCTTAGAGAAAGACCAGATTTTTGAAAAATAATAATAATAAGTCCAGAAAAGTTCTGCAAATGATGGAAAGTAAGATTGATCAAGTAATTTACTAAACGTTTTAATTTAAAATTGTAAGAACATAAGAAAATGGAAGAATGAATCCACTTTAGGGTTAGAGTTACAAAATTCTTTGTTAAGTGAACACGTAATAGGCAAAAAGAAAAACGATCTAAACGACGCAAGAATCCCTAAAAGTCTTTGCACGTTTGGCAGAAACATGGGCATTTCGAGTTTGTCAGGATGTCAGTGCGATTGATCTACTGATTCAATGCAACATTGTCCAAATCCCAGAAGGCTCTAAAACAATAGCGAAGCTGATTCTAAAATCTATATGGAAATGTAAAGAACGTGGAGCAGTGGAAATGACCTTGAGAAGGAAGAATAGCTTGGAGGTCTAATACGACATGATTTTAAGCCCTACTGCAAGACAACTCTGCCTCGGCATAAGGAGAAATAAATGAATGGAGCAGAGTAGGAAGGAAGGAAGCCGACTCTCACACATACTGTCTGTAGATCTTTGTCCACAGGACCACGTCCATCCAGCGGGGAGAAGAAAGTACTTTTAATAAATAATGTTGGAGCAATAGATAGAAGTATAGAGGGGAAAAAATGAATGGGGATCTCATCTCACTCCATACTCAAAAATTAATCCAAAGTCCATCATAGGCCTAACTGTAAACTCAAAATCCACGTTTCTCGGAGAAAACATAGCAGAATATTTTCACAGTCTTGAGGCAGATATAGATTTCCAGGACAGGACATGAACCTACCAAAATAAATCTAATCAGTTCAACTTCAGCAAATTTAAAGATGTCTGCTAATCAGAAGAGCT
Organism: Redunca redunca; assembly: GCA_006410935.1. Lineage (NCBI taxonomy): Eukaryota > Metazoa > Chordata > Mammalia > Artiodactyla > Bovidae > Redunca > Redunca redunca. The sequence continues at coordinate 177,151 of SJYQ01001883.1, read as the reverse complement.
TGAGACAATAACTCAGTAGATCACAAGCTTGAAAAGTGTTGGTAGCACATACATCCGATATGTTCATACAAAATTCTTGAAAGTTCAACAAGAGTCAACCAATTTTTTAAAATTGAACAAAAGATTTAAATAGGCACATAAGCTTTGAAGGTATGTGAATCAGTAGCATATGAAAACCTGCCAGCATCGTTAGTCATTAAGGAAATAAAAATTAAAATTGCCATTAGATCTTATCACACAGAAAGTGAGACGATTAAAAGCATCAGTAGCATGTGTTGGCATAGAAATGGAGCCACTGGAAACCTTGTACTCTGCCAGGAAAAATGTAAACTGATACAACACTTCAGAGAACCGTCAGGCAGTTTCCTAGAAAGTTAACCATGTGTACACCCTATGAGATGGGAGATGGTGATGGACAGGGAGGCCCGGTGTGCTGCGATTCTTGGGGTCGCAAAGAGTCGGACACAACTGAGCGACTGAACTGAACTGAACTGAACACCCTGTGACCTACACTCCCACTGGTGGGTATTTACTCATGAGAAAAGAAAACATGTGACCACAAAAGAGACCATACAGGGATGTTTACAGCAGCTTTATTCATAGTAGCCCAAACTGGAAATAACTCAAATGTCCCTCAAAAAAGAACTGTTTTAAAAAATCATGGTGTATTCATATATTCACAGGATGGAATGCCATTTAGCAGTTAGTCAGTTCAGTTCAGTCGTTCAGTCATGTCCAATTCTTTGCAACCCCATGGACTACAGCACGCCGGGCCTCCCTGTCCATCATCAGCTCCCAGAGTTTACTCAAAGCCATGTCCACTGAGTCGGTGATGCCATCCAGCCATCTCATTCTCTGTCGTCCCCTTCTCCTCCTGCCCTCAATCTTGCCCAGCATTAGGGTCTTTTCCAACGAGTCAGATCTTTGCATCAGATGGCCAAAGTATTGGAGTTTTAGCTTCAACATCAGTCCCTCCAGAGTGTATTTAGGACTGATTTCTTTTAGGATGGACTAGTTGGATCTCCTTGCAGTCCGAGGGACTCTCAAGAGTCTTCTCCAACACCTCAGTTCAAAAACATAAATTCTTCGGCGTTCAGCCTTCTTTATAGTCCACATCCTTACATGACTACTGGAAAAAACATAGCTTTGACTAGACGGAACTTTGGTGGTAAAGTAGTGTCTCTGCTTTTTAATATGCTGTCTAGGTTAGTCATAGCTTTTCTTTCAAGGTGCAAACATCTTTTAATTTCATGGCTGCAGTTACCATCTGCAGTGATTTTGAAGCCCAAGAAAATAAAGTCTCTTAATGTTTCTGTTGTTTCCCCATCTATTTGCCATCAAGTGATGGAACCAGATGCCATTATCTTAGTTTTCTGAATGTTGAGTTTTAAGTCAACTTAGTATTTAGCAATAAGAAGGGATAAAATACAGGTAATTGCAAATATGAATGATCTCTAACAACCGTTGAAAACTACAAGCCAGACACTAAAGACCTGTGAATTCTTTTTTTCAGGAGTACAAGACCAAGAAAAGACCTCTATAGACATCAGAATATTGTTATCTCTGGGGGACAGGAGAAACTGACTTGAAGCAATCTCGAAGGTTTCTGAGTAAATGGAAATGTCCAGCATTCTTATTTGAGATGGTGGTTATGAATTGCCAGAATGACTTTCCTGGTGGCCTAGATGGTAAAGAATCCACCTGCAATGCAGAAGACATGGTCTTGATCCCTGGGTTGGGAAGATCCCCTGGAGGAGGGCGCGGCGACCCACTCCTGTATTCTTGCTTGGAGAATCCCCATGGACAGAGGAGCCTGGAGGGTGACAGTCCACGGGGTCACAAAAAGTCAGATACAACTGAGCAACGGCACAGTATCAAACTAAAGGTTTAAGACACACATTTTATTGTAAGTAAATTTTACGTCAATTCAGAAAAACTGAGGTTAAAAAAGGTAATAAACATGATTATGGGATTCTAATTCTAGGAAACCACTATAAGAATAAAAACAAAATGTATAATTTTAACTTGTAATTCAAATCTCGTCTCTCCAATAAAGAACATGAATGAAGGATAAAACACACACACACACACACACAAGTATGGAAAAATGGAAGCATGAGTTGAACATGGAAACAAATCCTAATATAATCAGACAGTCAACGAAAATGCGTGAAACCCGGCAACAGAAAGATGAAGCATTGCAGATTGGATTTTAAAAACATAGTTCATAACTCCAAAAGAATCCAGAGAGGTTAAACAGAAGGATAAAAAAATATCTACCCGGGGAATATTGCCCATGATAAGATGAAATGACAATTCAACATTTGACTAAATAAATATCAAGACAGAGCTATCTTAAGGGAAAAAGACGAAATGTATAATAATAGAAATTCCTTATGACCGACGTGAACAAGTATACCTTAACAAATATCCTCAAAATATGCAAACCTGCTGGAAAGCTGAGAAGATAAGTTGATATTTAAACAATAGTAGTTGGAGATTTTGAAAAACCCCTCACCTGAAAGATATAAAGACAGAGATAGAGATTATATGGATAGTGAAATTAAAAAAAAAACTCAAGTGACTTTACTTGGAACTCTAAGCCTAACAAAGAGAGGACACCCAGTCTTTCTGGTTTTTTAGTATCCCCCCACTGCTGTTCTTACCAATCTGCAATTAGATAAATTTAGAAACTGAGAGTATTTAAAAACACAAACAATCTGTTATTGCCGATACATCCAATCGTAGGATCATTTTCTGGCATTTCATTTTATTGAATTTTGCCAAGCAAAGATTTGTGGCAGGTTGGAAATTAACAAAAACAAATAAGAAAAAAGGAAAAAGAAAAAAGAAACCCTGGTATTTCACCGCAGCATGTTTGAGACACACTGTTTCTGAGCGTCCAAGGAACAGCTGGAGACACTGATGCTAGACTAGACCACGGATCAACCCTCCGTAAATCCTGATAAACCAGCGTCAGCAGATGAGGTGCTCACTGCGGTGGGGAAAACTACACACCCGTTTTTTTAAATGCAGGCACACCTCATTTATCGTGCTTCCCTTTATCACGTTTGGTGGATTTTGGTTTCTACAAGCTGAAGGTTTGTGGCAACCTTGCACTAAGCAGGTTGGTCCATCGGCGCCACGTTCCAGCAGCACTTGTGCCCTTCCTGGCTGTGTGTGCCGTGTTCAAAACGCTGGCAATATTTCAAGTCTTTTCGTTACCGTTACATTTGTCGGGGTGATCTGTGACCAGCCATCTTTGACGTCACTATTATAAGAGGATCGGCTAGCTGAATGTTCACGTGATGGTTCGCATTTTTCAGCAGGAAAGGATTTTTTAATTAACATATGTACTTTTTGAGACAAAGTGCTATTGCACACTTAATAGCCCACGATATTGTGTAAACACAGCTTCTGTATGCACTGCTGCTGCTGCTGCGTGGCTTCAGTCGTGTCCGACTCTGTGCGACCCCATAGACGGCAGCCCATGAGGCTCCCCCGTCCCTGGGATTCTCCAGGCAAGAGCACTGGAGTGGGTTGCCCTAGGAAACCAAAAAACCGGTGTGACTCATTTTATTTCAATAACCACTTTATTGCAGTGGTGATTTGAAGACAAACCCACAGCAAATCTGAGGTCCGCCTGTTTAACTCAAGAGCTCCCCCTGTTTCTAGGACCTCAACATGTATATTTTGAGAGAGAAAAAAAAGGAAATAATACAGGAAATTGGGAAACACTTAGAACTGAACAACATAAAATATTATATCTTAAAATGCGCAGATACACCTAGAATAGTACATAAAGTAAAATTTACATGTTAGAATCCATTTTCATGAGGCAAGAGAGATTGAAAACAAATGATCCAATCAAAGAAAAAGTATGTTGAATTTATTACCTTAAATGGGGATTGATTTTAATGAAAAACACATGGGCCAAGTTAGCAACAGATAACAGATTGAGAGAATATATTTGCAATATCTAAGACCAACAAGGGACCCTATTATCTAGAATATGCAAGAAATGCCTATAAATCAAACAGAAAAAACACAATAGACAGGGAGGCAGAGAGCACGAAGAGACAATTCACGGGAAGAGGAAGCCAGACGCTGACAAGATGAGAAGAGATGCTCTGCTTCTTTAGTAATCAGAGAACTGAAAGTTAGAGGAGCAAGACCCCGCTTGGCATCCTGCAAACTGGCAAGTGTGTGGAAGCTGGCTGGACGAGCGCTGGCAGATAAGTGGGAAAGGGGAATGGCTTGTTCCGAGGGGACCAGGGACACACAGTGCCCTTTGGACACGACACTGGCTCTGCCGAGTGAAGCTCAGCGTGTGTGCATCGTCCAACCCAGGCAGTTCTGTTCCCAGGAACAGAGAGCAGAGAGACCACGAGGGACAGACGCAGTGCGTCTCCCTCGGCATCCAGCATGCTGACATCGCTGGAGGGAGTCTCAACATGGACACTCTGGGGAAAGATAAGTGAACATTGCCAACTGTGAAACCGTGAGCAGGAGTGCTGAGACCGCGCACCATCAACACTCTGCAATATAGAGAGAGCTTCAGAGTAGAATGAGATTCACAGCAGTTTACCACGAGTATCATTTTTTGGCACTTCTTTTAAAGCAAGTAAAACGTGTAATTTACAATTCACCATTTTAAGCAGTCTTCACCAAGTACGATTCTGTGACGTTAAGTGCATTCAGGAATCTGGGCCACCATCACCACCATCCATCTGCAGAATCCTTGCGTCCTCCCAAACTGGATCTCTGTATTCATCAGCGCTCGGGGGAAAGAATCTGCCTGCCCGTGCAGGAGACACGAGAGACACGGGTTCAATCCCTGGGTCAGGAAAATCCCCTGGAGTAGGAAATGGCAACCTGCTCCAGTATTCTTGCCTGGAAAATTCTACGGACAGAGGAGCCTCGGGGGCTGCAGTCCACGCTGTTGTTCAGTTGCTCAGTTGTGTCCGACTCTTTGCAACCCCATGAACTGCAGCCCACCAGACTTCCCTGTCCTTCGCCATCTCCCAGAGCTTGCTCAAACTCATGTCCATTGAGTTGGTGATGCCATCCAACCATCTCATCCTCTGTCGTCCCCTTCTCCTCCTGCCTTCAATCTTTCCCAGCATCAGGGTCTTTTCCAATGAGTCAGTTCTTCTCATCAGGTGGCCAAAGTACCGGAGCTTCAGCATCAATCCTTCCAATGAATATTCAGGACTGATTTCCTTTAGGATAGACTGGTTGGATCTCCTTGCAGTCCAAGGGACTCTCAAGTCTTCTCCAACACCACCTTTCAAAAGCATCAATTCTTCGGCGCTCAGCATTCATGTTGGTCCAACTCTCATATCCATACATGACCACTGGGAAAATCATAGCTTTGACTATATAGACCTTTGTCAGCAGTGATGCCTCTGCTTTTTAATATGCTGTCTAGGTTAGTCATAACTTTTCTTCTAAGGAGCAAGTGTGTTTTAATTTCATGGCTGCAGTAACTGTCTGCAATGATTTTGGAGCCCAAGAAAATAAAGTCTGTCTCTGTTTTCATTGTTTCCCCATCTATTTGCCATGAAGTGATGGCAGAGACAATACTTTGCCAACAAAGGTCCATCTAGTCAAGGCTATGGTTTTCCCACTAGTCATGTATGGATGTGAGAGTTAGACTATAAAGAAAGCTGAGTGCCAAAGAATTGATGCTTTTGAACTGTGGTGTTGGAGAAGACTCTTTAGAGTCCCTTGGACTGCAAGGAGATCCAACCAGTCCATCCTAAAGGAGACCAGTCCTGGGTGTTCATTGGAAGGACTGATGTTGAAGCTGAAATTCCAATACTTTGGCCACCTGATGCGAGGAACTGACTCATTTGAAAAGACTCGGATGCTGGGAAAGATTGAGGGCAGGAGGAGAAGGGGACGACAGAGGATGAGATGGTTGGATGGCATCACCAACTCAATGGACATGGGTTTGGGTAGACTCCGGGAGTTGGTGATGGACAGGGAGGCCTGGCAGCTGTGGTTCATGGGGTCACAAAGAGTCGGACATGACTGAGGACAGAACTGAACTGAATGAGGATCTGCTCTGCGGCAGGTACTCTGATAAGGCACTGAAGACATAAAATAAACAATTTCCTTAATAGCACAAGTGACAGCCTGAGTTCTAACCTCACCAGACAGTCTCCCCTTTCTAACCAAATAACTTGGTTCCTTTATGTTTGCTGTTAGGAGCCGCACACTTGAGTATATCCCTTCAGTTTTACTTTATCATCAGTATTTATTTTATTCAGTTGCCTATGTAGCCTCTTGCATAGCTCAGTTGGCAAGGAATCTGCCTGCAGTGCCAGAGACCTGAGTTCCATCCCTGCGTGGAGAAGAATCTCTGGAGAAGGAAATGGCAACCCACTCCAGTATCCTTCCCTGGAGAATCCCGTAAACAGAGGAGCCTGGAGGGCTACAGTCCATGGGGTCGCGAGAGTTGGACACAACTTAGTGACCACACCACCACGACCAGCTGCCCATGGGTTAGCGCAGAGTCAGACCCAAGTGAAGTAGCTTAGCACATGTGCATCAGAGAAAAAGCCTCCCAGACATGCCAGGGCGGGAGGGCTTTCTTAAATAGGTTCGATTTGAGGCCATTGCAGTAGCTGTTTAAACAGGCCTTGGTGTCCGACGGCTGAGGCTGAAAGAGGGATGGGAAGTGGGAGCTGCCCCAGCGGGCTGGTCCTCCTAGAACCCGTTGGAAAGGGGCCTGAACCTGTGTTGGACTCGCTGCCAGAACCCTCAGGGGCCTCCCTCCATCCACAGGCCTCCAGTCTGGGTGCCCTGCGTTCATCCAGATGCGTCCCTCTCACCGAACCTGCCCTGCCGGCATCCCTAGCTCCTTCAGCGCCCAGGGAGGACCACTGTTGGCTAACAGGCCCCTGCTACAGGGCCTGGGTGTCAATAGCCCAGCCTGTGTACACAGTCCACCACACACAGGGCACGTAATGATGAGTCCCCACGTGGCGTGAGGGTCAGGGCCCAACGCTGGTGGGTGTGGCCTCAGACCCACTGCCACCCAGAGCGTGGGCACAGCGTTGGGGGCACCTTCTAAACCTTTTTCTGCCCACAGTGTTATTCCTCTCCACATTCCAACAGAACTTGTCCCTTTCTTGGGAAGAACTGTCTTACTTCAAGAGCGAAAATCTCACCAAACCAAACCAAACAGAAAAGTGTTCATGCACCATTCTGCATACCTAAGCCCCTGGATTAAAATTCAAGTGTTAGGTTGAGAGTCAGAGATCCATTTAGTCACTGGCTTCAGCAAATACAGCTTTCTTACGTTATCCTGACTGTGGGAAGTGGAAGAAATGCAGAGCCTCTGATTAGTGTTTACATTAAAAACCGGGGAGCGCACGGGGTAAGCCCTTCTCTCCTCGCTGAGGCTCAGGCTAACCCAGGCCCAGGCCACGCTCACTTGATGGGTTTAAAGGGCTTTAAGTGAAGTGCAGTTTATATTGAATTTCTTTGTTTCTTGGTTTGAAGGTCCCTGAAGACGTGGCAACTACAAAGCAGCCCTGAAGAGCAGGAATGTTGGAACAGATGTTATTTAGGCATTTCCACATAATAAAGACTTCTAATAATCCCCAATGCCCAATTATCCCCACACTTATGCCAGAGTTTCCACTCCATGAATGATAAATGCAAGCAATATTGACTCAAATAAAACCACAATTATTTAGAACACAGGTGATGCCCATCAAAGGAGACATCTAAACAATTGATGACCGCATTTTTTCGGACCCAGATTAGCCAATAGCCCAACTTTGTACTTAACATAGAACCAATTAGTCAAGTAATAATTGCATGATAAAGGGTACGCTCTCTGAGGGGGAAAAAAATCTGATGCACCAAAACTATATCGTGATATTTTATAGGGAGCAGTGTTTGATAGTAGATCATGTTTCCATCCTTTGCACTATTCTGAAAATACTGATATACAGTTTGGGGGGATATCATCTTTGCACAAGTATTTTTGTTTTTTTACCCTAGAGGTCAAAGGTAATTGCAGGCATGGTCAGAAACGGAGGATGCCCCACTGGCGTTTCTTTTTTAATAGTGAAAGTGCAACTGCAATCCACAGAGGTAACTTCTGATAAATTCCAGCTTGGAAAATACATGAAACAAAGAAAACAGATTTCTCCACTTCCTCTAATAAACTTTCAAGACTTACACTTAACTCTGGGCCTTGATGTTAGTATAAAGTCCCAATTAATCAGAACTTGGAAGACCAAGCCAAGCCTAGTTTAAGAATTCAACATTTTCATACCAAAAGCAAGCAAAAACATCTACTGTGTATAAATTATGCATATTTTAAAAGGAGACAAATAACTTTTGGTGTCAAAAAAGCAGATCTGATGGTTGAAGCTACCTACATCAGAGCCATGAGTCCTTCTGGAAGACACATGGTAGAATTTAAAAGAGAAGACAGAAATTAATAGCCTTTTGTCTCCACTGCCTAGATAGGAGGACAGAGGAGTGAAGGAAAGTGCCTCTCAGAATTCACCACCCAAGGAGGGATTGAGAGGAAAAGAGAACCAAAAGAGACGTGGACACAGCTTTGGAGGAAGATGCCTCAAGGGGCTGCTTCATCTTCAAGGAGTCAAGAGGAGCTCCCATCCCAGCCCAAGATGTTCCCCCGGGGCGTCATCAGCACCACAGACGCAGCCTGAGGGCCCCGCCCCCAAACTCCCAATCCATCCCTCTCCACCACGCTTCCACCCTGGGAACCATAAATTCTTTCTCTAAGTCTGTGAGTCTGGTTCTATTTTGTAAATAAGTTCATTTGCATCATTTTTATTATGCCTATGGGCAATATTCTATGATATCTCTATTTCTCTCTCTGACCTACTTCACTCAGTATGATCACCTTAGTGTGAGCCACCCATGTTGCTACAACGGCGTTATTTCATCCTTTCTGTGGCTGAGTAATATTCCACCGCATGCATGTATGATGTCTTCTTCATCCATTCATCTGCCAATGGACACTTAGGTTGCTTCTGTATCTCGGCTGTTGTAAACAGCGCTGCTGTGAACATTGGGGTACATGTATCTTTTCAGACCGTGTTTTTCTCCAGATATATGCCCTGGGGTGGGATTGCTGGGTTCTAGGATAGTTCTATTTTTAGTTTTTTAGGGACCCTGCATGCTGTTCTGCATAGTGGCTACACGGACTTGCATTTCCACCAGGGGTGTAGGAGGGTTTCCTTTCCTCCACGCCATCTCCAGCAGTCCCTGTTTGTAGACTTTTGCTGATGGCCATTCTGGCTGGTGTGAGGTAACGCCTCATCACAGCTTTAACCTGCATTTCTCTAATAATCAACAATGTCAAGCATCTTTTCACGTGTCCGTGGACATATGTATGTCTTCTTTGGAGAGACGTCTCCTTAGGCCTTCTGCCCATTTCTTTGATTGGGCTGTTTAGTTTTTTGATATGGAGCCACAGGAGCCAAACACCTTTAATTTTTAAGAGACTTAAAATCTTGTGAAACTCATTTAATGGAGCCAGGGAAGTTTCTACAAACCTCTAAGCAGCCTCATTCATTTCTGCGCCCAATCGCTCTTCAGACACCAGAACCGCCAAGGACCAACTCCCTTCTCTCCATCACTTTACAGCCTTCTCTGCCACCTGCCCCCCAGCGGCAGCAGCCTCTAGCTTTCATCTACTAGAGAAGCGGTCAGCATCAAACACACACAAACCCAAGCTGCAGTTGCAGTGAAAAGCATCGCTCTCAGGCTAAACGTACTCAGTGAAATGCTGTACTTGTGGGACCCAAAAGACTGCTATGTAGGAAGAATTTGAGTTTTACAAAAGCCTTATTTTATAGTCAACACAAAATGTTACTTACAAAAAAAATCACAAAATAAAGCTTGCTTTCTATAGCAACCCCACCTTTTAAAAAGCAAAACTGAAATAGATCTTGGAGACTATCCCACTTAAAAGGAAGGAATGAGTGGTTCAGAACAAGTGGTAACTTGCTCAAGAGTGCTCAGCCAGCTGCTAGTGCATAGCCAGAGCTCAGACAGAAATGCAATAAGGGTGCCGCAGAGACACATGGAAACAGAGAGTGTACTGCTTTCTCTACCTGGCTAAAAAGTACTTTATTTTACTATCACTATATAGTAATACAAGGGCATGAGAGAAAAAAAAGCATAAGCCAGTAACGCTTTGTCTTCAGCTCTGCAGATGCTATCTGGCTAAGGCTAAGTAAAGTGAGGCGGCTTATCATTACAATGTGCAGTTCTTTAATCCCTCCATTAATTGTGACTTCACTCTTACTTCTGGATGAGCAACTGGCTGTATTGTTACAGTATCTAGGTTTGAAGGTTCTCATAGACATTTATTAAATTAATGCAGCTCAAAATTCCCCTTTATGGCTTTCCTTTGCTTCCTCTGATCACAAAGTTACAAATACACACCAGTGTAGGAAATTTTTAAAGCACAGCAATGCATGTGAATCATGAATAAACCCTGTTCACTTTTGACACAATTTTTTCTCAAGGTTTCCTTAAGTACTTCTTTATCTGATATAGTTAAGTCACTTGAAAGCATAATATACCTATGTCATCTTACATGTTTAAACATTCTTTATAAACATAGTTTCAATGACTTCACAGTAATTTATCAAATGTATGTGCCCTAACTTAATTAATCATTTTTTTCAGTTTAATTTACTCTCAGTCTTTCTCTACTGTAAATAACACTGCAGTGAACATTTTTGTACAAAATATTGTACAACCAATATTCTTTAGAAGTGTCAAGTTTTGGAAGACAAGGACTGATGGTCTGACACAGATTTGTGAGTTAAGGAAGTGTGACAAATGTAACTTGGAATCCTGGACTGGGTACTGGAGCACGAATAGGGTTATGGTGAAAAACTGGCAAAAGTTGAATAAGATCTGCAGTTTAATTAAAGGTACTGTAGCCGTATTAATTTTGATGACTTTATTAATACTAGGTTGTGTGAGTGCTAAAGTCAAAGGTATCTGGGTATGGGAACTATGGACCTTCTGCACTATTTTCACTACTTTTATGCAGTCTAAAATTAATTCAAAATGAACACTGTAAAGTCATGATAAAGTGGCCCTGAGTTGGCAGTGCATGCAAGACTGTGGTGGAGTCGTGAGTCCCTCTGGAGAAACACATCCCAAAAGCCTCAAGAATTTCCACAAAGTTCTAAGGATGATGAGTTCACAATTCAAAAACTAAAAATAAAAATCAGAAGACAAATGAGGAGACAAGGTGCTATGAACCAGACTCAGCCAAAAAAGAAAAGAACCAACCAACATGTGATTCACCAAGTCTTCAAATGATCAAATTACCAGAATATATAGCAGCGATGTTTAATAAGGGAGAAAGAGAGCATACTAAAAGTGTGAAAGGGACTTCCCTGGCAGTCCAGGGGTTAAGACTTTGTCTTCCAATTCAGGGGATACAGGTCCCATCCTTGACTGGGGAGCTAGGATCTCAGAAGCTTCATAGCAAAACCCAAAACATAGAAAAGGTATAATGATACTAACGTAAGGCGAAATAGATGCTAAGGAGAAAGGCGATCCTAGTGCGTAATTCACCCATAATGGATAAAACATTTAATTCACTAGGAAGATACAGAAATTCTAATCTTGCATAACTTTAGACCTCCAAAATAAGGCCAAAAAAGTTGAATAAGTCAAACTGAAGTTTCTACCATTATAGTGAGAGATTATAATATACCTTTCCTAGCAATTGAAAAATCAAATTAAATCTGACCCCAAAAGTTCAATATGGATACAACTTGAACAGGAAATTAAATTTGAGCAGCATAACCCATTAGTCACAGGCTACCCAGCAAATACAAAGCATTTCTAAGAGCAATGCTGAACAAAGGCTAGGGCTGAAGATCATCTTGGTGTCCAGCAAGCAGTGGTTCCCCTCAGTGATAAAAAGCTTGTGGAACTGGCAGTGGGTTCCAGTAGACCTTTGGGATAGAACAGAGAGTCCAGAAAGAGTTCTGCACACATATGGGGAAGAAATATGATCGATGTACTTTTAATTATTGGTAGATTAATTAACTATTTAATCAGATGTTGCCAAAACAGCTACTGATGTAGAGTAACCAATCACACACAGAAATCAATTACGGATGAAGTACAGTTGAAACTGAAAAAATTTAGGGGCAAAATAGACAGAATATCTTCATGACCTTAGTGTAGGAAATGATGTTTTAATAAAGAGAAAGAAAAAAAAACTGACATTTTAGAAGAAAAAAAAGATCAATTAGGTTATGTTAAAATGGACAACTTCTGCAAAGCTCTATGCAAAATGTAAGGGAATGGTGCCAAAAACTGACTGAAGATATTTACAACACACACAGCTAAAGGCCAGTGTCTGAATTTTGTAAGACTAGATACTGAATATAAACTTATTAAATGAAACAAAGAAATAAAAGAAAAATAAGGAAAAGATGTGAATGGGCACATCTTCCCAAAGAAATTTTTTTTAAATGAATATACGAAAAGTAGTCAACACTAGAGAAATACAAAATAAACCCTCCAAGAGAACTACTCACAGTCATCAGATGGGAACTAGCAACCAGCTAATAGCAAGTGCTGGCAGAGGCAGAGCAGCAGTGAAGCACTCCACGTGGAGCATCTGAGCACAGATGCCTTCATAACACCGGGTGGGATCCAGCCATTCGGTCCATCCACTCCCGGTCATATCATCCTTAGAGAAACTCGTATCTCCTTTAGGGGACGTGCACAGAGAGCTCTCTAGAAGAATGTTTGTTGTAGGAAAAACAAAAACACATGCAACATCAAAGGACAAGAGAATGGATAAACTGCAGCTTTGCATACAGAGTGAAAAAGACCGACCTACAGCCCATACCAGGAGAGCTCAGCATCTGAAACATAATGGTGAGTGAGAAAGGCAGCCAAGAGACTAAATAAAATGGGCTTTCATTTGCACAGAGTGAGAATATGCGGAAGTAAACAGGATGTGGTTAAGGTGACACCCACATGGGGTAGGACTATAGGGAACGCCAAGAACTGTACCACAAAGCTCAAGCTGGAAGCTGGGATGTGGGCAAAGTAGGAGAAGGAATCCAGGGACCATCCACCGTGTTGGTTTTCCTATTTCCTAAACTGCAATATGGGCCCAAAGGTGTTTACTTTACTCCCATTTCTTTGCATTATATTTATTCTTTTGACTATATGCTACATTTCAGTAAAGAAGTTAACAAAAAAGACATCCGCCTATTATAGGTATGGAGCTCAATGCTGTGAGAGGAACAGAAAAACAGAAGAAAAATCATCATGAACTGTGGTTCCTCTCAAGATGCTGTAAAGAAGTGAAAGAAAAGTGAAAGTGTTAGACCCTCAGCCAAGTCAGACTCTTCGAGGCCATACACCAGGCTCCTCTGTCCATGGGATTCTCCAAGCAAGAATACTGGAGTGGATCGCCATGCCCTTCTCCAGGGGGTCTTCCTGACTGAGGGATCTAACCTGGGTCTCCAAGTTGCAAGCAGATTCTTTACCATCCGAGCCACCAAGGAAGCCTGATCAAATCAGGAAAGGAAAACTGGCTCAGCTTAAAGAGTTTAACAGGAATTTCTCAGCAGTGGCCCAGGTTACGGAGACGGGAATGGCACCCCACTCAGCACTCTTGTCTGGAAAATCCCATGGATGGAGGAGCCTGGAAGGCTGCAGTCCATGGGGTCGCTGAGGGTCAGACATGACTGAGCAACTTCACTTTCACTTTTCACTTTCGTGCATTGGAGAAGGAAATGGCAACCCACTCTAGTGTTATTGCCTGGAGGATCCCAGGGATGGGGGAGCCCGGTGGACTGCCATCTATGGGGTTGTACAAAGTCAGACACGACTAAAGTGACTTAGCAGCAGCAGCAACAGCAGTCCAGGTTAATGAGGGGTCCACGCAACCCGGAGAAAGCCAGGCATGATATGAAGGGCTGAGCATAGCCGGGGTGCAGACATGGGGTTGTGATCTTGAACAAACACTGTCCCGGCCCAGGGCTGTTAATAGAGAAAGAGGCTCCTGGGCTCCCGGTGCCTGAAGTCCCCAGGGCAGAGGTGGCCGGGTTTCTCCCAATGCTTTTGAGGAGACAGTTCTCTCCAGGTGCTCTGTTCCTAGCCCAGACAGAGCCTGGCTCAGCAATATGCAAGGGGTCCCTCTTCCCAGCTGGAAAGAAGGATGAAGCCATTTGACGGAGAAGAACTAGATCTGAGAAGAAGAGGAGACGTTTTTCCAGGACTGTTGATGGTTTGTCAGCCTCCTGACATTTTGTTAGCACAGATTTCTCCAAGCGCCCTGCGCAGAGCTGATGGTTGGCTTTTCAAAACTCTCAAGGTTGCACAGGGCTGACTATTTATAGGGTGGCTATAACTGGTTCCCACAAAGCTAAATGAGAGCATTGGTCTAATCTTTCTGCCCTGTATTTCCTCCTGCGACCTGAGGTCCACTGGTGAAAATCTATTAAAAGGTTTCCTGATAATAAAAAAAAAAAAAGGAGACATTTCAGCTTGGTCAGAATTGAAACCCAGAGGGATAGCTTCAATTTCCGATGAGCCAGGATTGACAGAGCATCACCTTGCAGACTTCAGCCTTACTGCAGGCTGCCCAGACTTCAGCCTTACTGCACCACAGGCCCGGTGAGAGCACTCACCAGGCATCTCAAGGGGGCAAGCCCTAGACAGACGTGCACCCGAGACAGGTGTGGGGTTAGCACAGAGGGTGCCAGATGAGCAGGTCACCCACATCTGGATGCCGGATCCTCTTCTTCCTTCCAGGCCCACACCAGAGGCAGGCTTCACGTGTGGGTTGGAGTGATAAGAACACAAAACAGCACTGTCAGGGCCGAAGCACCGTCAGACTCTGCCCTCGGTCTTGGGAAAAATCCTACTGTGCAAACCTCTCCGTTCATTTCAGGTAACAGCTACATGGAGAGCAGGGGAAGTTTCATGCAGTAAAAACTCTCTGAAATCTGAAGGCTGACTTCTGTGAACAACAGATCTTGGTAACAGCATGCGTGTTAGTCGCTCATTCAGTCGTGTCCGACTCTTTGTGACCCCGTGGACTGTAGCCCACCAGGCTCCTCTGTCCATGGGATTCTCCAGGCAAGGATACTGGAGTGGTTAGCCACTCCCTTCTCCAGGGCATCTTCCTGGATGCGGGGATGGGTCTCCCGCACTGCACACGGATTCTTTACCATCTGAGCCATGGCCTGCATTAAAGCGGTACTTTTTAATGTGTTAAATCGCAGTCACAAATAGAGTCTTCATGCTCTTGCAGCTGAGTGAAGTGTCTCCACTTCTCAGCGGAGGAAGACCTGTGGGCTTCCTCTCTCCTTCCTTTCTGCCTTTCTCCCAGAAGACTAGAGTGCTGACTCATTCATCCCGGACAGAGGAGAAGCTGCTGGAGCTGATGGCTTGATTTCATGTTCATGGGAGCCTCACCAGGCACAGAGACGCCTGAGTGATAAACTGCGGGCTTGCTCTGGGCATCAGCAAAGCTCCACACAGCACACTGGACCCGGCCCTGTGTAGGAGGGGTATATGTGGATATAGGCAGATAATAGAATTTATCTTGGGTTTTAAAAGCAGAAGAATCCATTCAATGCAATCATAAGTATTTTTAACATATTTTATGTTGCTGTTGCACAGTCGCTAAGTTATGTCCTACTCCTTGCGACCCCATGGACTGCAGCATGCCTGGCTTTCCTGTCCTTCACTATCCCCCAGTGTTTGCTCAAACTCATGTCCATCGAGTTGGTGATGCCCTCCAACCATCTCGTCCTCTGTTGTTCCCTTCACTTTTCCAATGAGTCGGCTCTTCGCATCAGGTGGCCAAAATATTGGAGTTTCAGTCCTTTCAATGAATATTCAGGACTTATTTCCTTTAGGGTTGACTGACTGGATGTCCTTGCAGTCCAAGGGACTCTCAAGAATCTTCTCCAACACCACAGTTCAGAAGCATCAGTTCTCCAGTGCCCAGCCTTCTTTATAGTCCAATTGTCACATCCGCACGTGACTACTGGAAACACTACAGCTTTGACTATGTGAACCTTTGTCAGCAAAGGGCTGTCTCTGTTTTTTCAATAAGCTGTCTAGGTTTGCGTTAGCTTTTCTACCAAGGAGCAAGCATCACCAGCTTCAGGTCTTCAAGACCTGACATGATTTCTAGTAAAATCAGCAGCCTGGCTCCAGTGCTACCTGACCCAAGGACACCATATTCAGGATGACCCTTCCTTCTTTGCAGACTTCCACCTGCTTCCAACCACCCAAGCGAACCAATACAGCTGAGAGAGACTCCTAGAGCAAGATAGAGGCAGAAAGAGAGAGAGTCCCGTGAAGGTGAACCAACCGAAGACCACCCATGACTTCAAACATCCACTGTGCATACCATGGGCCAGCCTCCAGCCCCTGGGTGAACCGTTTATGTATGTCACTCACTTCGCTCTCACAGTAGCCTGTGTGGTGACCATCAGTCCAATTTATGGACAAGGAAACTGGTAAGCTGGGAACAAAGGTTATGCACCCCACAGTCACCCAGCCAGCAAGTGACAACTATGATGAAAATGTTGACTGGATGACTCGAGAACTACCTGTGATCAGACATGAATTCCCTGCAACACAGCCTCAATTAAAAGGCCTCCCTCTCGCACATGAGAATGACTTCTGGCTAGTCAAAACAAGAATCACATTAGGCACCGTTGTTCCAGACGTTACAAGTCATCTTGAATCAATTCTCCACGATACAAAATTAAAACAAGTGTCACTTATCAACCAAAGTGAGACTAAAACAACTCTTGTCCTGCCAACATTAACTTGGAAAAAAAAAAACCCTTACTGTTATAAAGATTCTAAGACCGTTTCTTGAGCTCAGAACAGGAAAGGAAAATAAAATCAAGAGGGAGAACTAGCAAGAGATCCCTGGGATCATTAAAATGCAAACTAACTCTCTTGCCCTCTGCCCCCTGCAACGGGACTGCTGTTGACTCTCCCATTATGTCAACAGACTTGAGGCTCCATTAAAAAGCCATCAGCCAACCTCCCAGGGAGCAACCAGAGTCCCCCAGCAAGGCCTGGACCCTCTGCTGCCTGGGCCTGGAGAGGACCCAGAGGGCAGGGAGCCCAGAAGTGTCCGGAGAGGAGAAAGAACGTGGTTGCTCCAAACAAGCTCTTGACCTGGTGGCATCCCTGAGGCCCTCCCAGTCACTGATGCCCATGACACTCAGACTTCATGTCAGAAGGGCTCTCTGCATTCCTGGGCAGTGAATCGCAAGCCCCAACCCCAGCTAGGGACACACAGAGGACAGCGCCCTGCCCAACGAGTGGTGCGGACCACCGTGTTGTTCAGTCACTCAGTCGGCTCCAGCTCTTCACGGCCCCATGGACTGCAGCACACCAGGCTTCCCTGTCCTTCACTACCTCCTGGAGCTGGCTCACACTCAAGTCCATTGAGTCAATGATGTCCTCCAACCATCTCATCCTCTGTCATCCCTTTCTTCTCTTGTCCTCGATCTTTCCCAGCATCTGGGTCTTTTCCAGCGAGTCAGCTCTTTTCATCCACTGGCCAAAGGATTGGAACCTCAGCTTCAGCATCAGTCTTTCTAATGAATATTCAGGGTTGATTTCCTTTTGGATTGATTGGTCTGATCTCCTTGCAGTCCAAGGGGCTCTCAAGAGTCTTCTCCAGAACCAGAGTTCGAGCATCTCAAATGCTTCCCAGATAAACGCTCAGGGCGTTAACACCTCAGTAAGTAAGCTGCCCACCATGTGGATGAGGCCTTCAGTGCACTAGACTCATTCCAAACATTCCTTGTGCCTAATGCATGCAAGGAGGCTTTTAAGACACTCATTCCGAGCCAGGCACCTTGATAAAAGCATTTGCAAGAGTTCTCACCCATCCTCACAACATCAACTATGGTATGTGTTCATGCATACTCCAATTTACAGATGAAGACACTGAGGTTTGCAGGAGTTCAGGACCTGCCTCCATCTACTGAAAAGTAAAGTCTGTGCATACAACCAGAATCCAAATTGCGTCTTCATCCCCCAAACAGTTCATAGGCTGGTAAAAGCTGAGCCACCACAATTGGTTTAAATATTTTTCAAAGTTTTCTGAATGCAAATTGCTTTATTGGTGCATTTTAATCTCAGCTGGTTTTCATTTCACATTCTCCCCTTGAAGACAAGAGACCCACGAAAAGCCAAACTGCTCTCATATCTGGAAACACTTGAAAGGATGAGATGGGTGATGTCACCAGGCCTCTCTCTGATGGATTAAGTGACCAGGAAAGAGAACAGCCACAGGGGTGGGGATACGGGAGCTGCTCTGAACAGCATCCCGTCTGAGATTTGGGGCGAACACCCCTGTGTCCGTCAAAGCCCCCTGCCCCCATGTGTCTCAGACCAATGGCACCAGGACCCAGAAGTCCTGTGCATTGGCTCCTCTGCAGCTGAAGTCGAGCAAGTTGCATCTGAGCCCCTGTCCACTAAAAGTAAAGAGACAGCACTCACCACACCAGGCTGCTGGGTCAGATGAAAGCCCCGGCTGTGCACTCTTTCGCTCTTCTCATATTCCTGTGGCGATTTAGTGGCCCAGTCGTGTCTGACTCTTTGAGACGCTATGGACTGTAGCCCCCGCTCCTCTGTCCACGGAATTCTCTAGGTAGGAATACTGGAGCGGGTTGCTGTTTCCTCCTCCAGGGGATCTTCCCAATCCACACCTCCTGTGTTGGCAGGTGGATTCTTTACCACTGAGCCACCAGGGTAGCCAGTCTTCATATCCCTAAAGTATCATTTTTCACAAGGAACAAAACCGAATAAAGAACTTCAAATGTAAAGCAATCAACTAACTCTATGAAAGGGAACACATCTTTTTTTCCCCCCCTAAGACCAGCAGTTTGGAAGTAAAATTTCCATTTGTGTCTCTAATAATTCATAGATGTAGATTACAGAAATGGAAGAAAATATGTTCAGTAGAGGTTAGTGGGCAGAGATTGAGAGAGAAAAAAAAAAAAGAAAAACTGACTGAACAGTCTTCCATCTCACCCGAAGAGAAAGCGTGAATTCAGTGGGTATCTTGAAACTTTGCCCCGTGTAAAGTAACTGTGACATCGAATAAAACTGATCATTTCAGGGCACGTGTCTGCCCTGCTTCCTGGAGCCATTTTTGGTGAATAAACTAAGGACCCTAAGGTAAAAGGATATTTGAATTGATTGACTGAGTGAAAGGCTATGGGTAGAAAATAGAAACTCGGAAGGAAAGAACAGAGGAGGCAGGGAGGGACGAGGGAAGGTACTGATAACTCCCAGATAATCATATGGTCGCTGGTTACTTGCTGAGTCGTGTCCCACTCTTATGACCCCGCAGACTGTAGCCCACCAGGCTCCTCAGTTCATGGGGTTTCTCAGGCAAGAATGCTGGAGTGGGTGCTATTTCCTTCTCCAGGGGGCCTTCCCCACCCAGGGATCAAACCCGGGTCTGCTCCTACATCGTAGGTACATTCTCTACCACTGAGTCACAGGGGAATCCCCAAGACAATCACAAACATCAATGCAGGAAAAGCAACGTTCAGACTGAAGACCGCAAGCGTCCTTGTTTGTCAGCTCCAGTGGCCCTGCTTCATCAAAATGCGTGTGATCACGGTGGAAACAGATCAAGATGGTGCGGAGGGGGGAGGCTGGGTGCTCCCCTCAGGAGCACAGCAAAACGATGCCGTCACAAACAGCCACTCTCTCTGAAATCGACCTGGGAGCTAGCAGAAGGGCTCTTCTATGACCAAGCCTGTAAAGAAAGATCCACATGGCATCAGGCAGCAGGGAGGAGAAGCCGTCTGCTCGGGCCCTGTGCCCCCAGTGGGGACACAGGCCAGGAGGGGCTGTCACAGGTGTGGGGTCCTCCCTGGGGAATGAGGGGCATTTTGAGTACTAAGCCCAGGGCCCAAGAGCAGGAGGACAAGCCCCCTCCCTTCACTGGTTTGCAGACCAGAGGGGTTCGTCAGAGGGGCACGGGACCCCAAGAGGCCGCTCAGGGTTGCCTGCTCCCAGTCACAGAAGACTGAAAACTGCTGGGGGCTCGGGCTGGCCTCCAGGACTGGGGGGTCTGCATTTCTCCCACCTCCGACACTGCGACCCAGACCCTTTGGTGAGACCGCTGGGCGTTCAGCAGCCCTCGGGGCTCAGGAGCAGGGTATACAACATGGGATGGCAGGTCTTCTCTGAGCTCTTGGAAATGCCAAATCAGAACACAGTAAGGGACCTGGCCCCTGGGGCTGGTGGGGGTGGTGGGCCAAGTCAGATGAGGAGAACATGTTTCTAAACTCCGCAATCCACTTCCTGTTTCTCCAGCTCAGCGGAGGGCTGGGCTCGCAGTGAAGTTTAGAGACAGACACGTGAGTGTTATGTTCAAGGGTAGACAGGACCTCGCTGTGGGGCCCAGCAACCTCTCAGAGGGGTGCAGCAGCCAGCGCAGGGTGCACTGACACACTGGGTTCAAATCCCCCTCAGCCTCTCACTAGCTGCCCAACCATGAGAGCGTCCCTCAGCTTCTCTGAGCCTCCACTTTCTCATCGGAGAGTGGAGGTTATTATAATCCTTCCCTCCAAGCTTGCCTTGAGGCTCACCTAAGAAGAAATATAAAAACACCTATGACAAGGGCAGAGTTTATTTTCTCAGATGCAAAATCACTGTGGGCAGTGACTGCAGCCCGGCTTCCCGGGTAGCTCAGCTGGTAAAGAATCTGCCTGCAAAGCAAGAGACCCCAGTTCAATTCCTCGGTCAGGAAGATCTGCTGGAGAAGACATAGGCTACCCACTCCAGTATTCTTGGGCTTCCCTGGTGGCCCAGCTGGTAAAGAATCTGCCTGCAATGCAGGAGACCTGGGTTCAATCCCTGGGTTGGGAAGATCCCCTGGAGAAGGGAAAGGCTACCCACTCCAGTATTCTAGCTGGAGAATTCCATGGACGCGTAGTTCATGGCGTCTCAAACAGTCTGACATGACTGAGTGACTTCCACTTTCACTTTCAATGACTGCCGCCATGAAACTAAAAGACACCTGCTTCTTGGAAGAAAAGCTATGACAAACCTGGATAGTGCATTAGAAACCAGAGACACCACTTTGTTGAAAAACATCCATATAGTCAGTTCAGTTGCTCAGTTGTAGCCAACTCTTTGCAACCCCATGGACTGCAGCACTCCTGGCCTCCCTGTCCATCACCAGCTCCCTGAGTTTACTCAAACTCATGTCCGTTGAGTCGGTGATGCCATCCAGCCATCTCATCCTCTGCCGCCCCTTCTCCTCCTGGTTTTGATCTTTCCCAGCATCAAGGTCTTTTCCAATGAGTCAGTTCTTCACATCAGGTGGCCAAAGGATTGGCGTTTCAGCTTCAGCATCAGCCCTTCCAATGAATATTCAGGGTTGATTTCCTTTAGGATGGACTGGTTTGATCTCCTTGCAGTCCAAGGAACTCTCAAGAGTCTTCTCTAACTTCACAGTTCAAAGGCATCAATTCTGTGATGCTCAGGTTTCTTTATGGTCCAACTCTCACATCCATGTGTGACTACTGGGAAAACCATAGCTTTGACTAGATGGACCTTTGTCAGCAAAATAACATCTCTGCTTTTTAATATGCTCTCTAGGTTGGTCTTAGCTTTTGTTCCAAGGAGCAAGCATCTTTTAATTTCATGGCTTCAGTCACCATCTGCAGTGATTTTGGAACCCAAGAAAATAAAGTCTGTCACTGTTTCCATTGTTTCCCCATCTATTTGCCATGAAGTGATGGGACTGGATGCCATGATCTTAGTTTTCTGAATGTTGAGTTATAAGCCAACTTTTTCAGTCTCCTCTTTCACTTTCATAAAGAGGCTTTTTAGTTCCTCTTCACTTTCTGCCACAAGGGTGGTGTCATCTGCATATCTGAGGTTGTTGATATTTCTCCCAGCAATCTTGATTCCAGCTTGTGCTTCATCCAGCCTGGTATTTGCATGATGTACTCTGCATATAAGTTTGACCATCTAGTCAAAGCTGTGGTTTTCCCAGTAGTCATGTATGGATGTGAAAGTTAGACCATAAAGAAAGCTGAGTGCCAAAGAATTGACGCTTTTGAACTGTGGTGTTGGAGAAGACTCTTGAGAGTCCCTTGGACTGCAAAGAGATCCAACCAGTCCATCCTAAACGAAATCAACTCTAAATATTCATTGGAAGAACTGAAGCTGAAGCTCCAGTACTTTGACCACCTGATGTGAAGAGTCAACTCATTGGAAAAGACCCTGATGCTGGGAAAGATTGAAGGCAGGAGGAGAAGAGGGTGACAGAGGATGAGATGGTTGGACTGCATCATCGACTCAATGGATTTGAGTTTGAGAAAATGTTGGGGAAAAGAGAAGGACAGGAAAGCCTGGCTTGCTGCAGTCCACCATGGGATCACAAAGAGTCAGACATGACTGAGCAGTTGAACAGCAGCACGGCCGCGCCCATCACTTGATACCTAGCCACACCCAGTCCTTCCCTCTGCTTCTGGGAGCAGAGCACACAGTGGTTTAGAGTGAAGCCCTTTTCCTCTGTGGGTCTTAAGTTCAGACCTTGTCTTCTGAACAACGATGGGTCCTGAATCTGCACTGGCCTCTTTGAGACCCTTTGTTTCTTATCTTTAAATATCAATACTTGATAATAACGTACAAGTTCATTTATTGTCATGAGACTTAAATGAGATGATGTATGTAAAACACTTAGCCTCTAAGAAATGACAGTTATGGGTAATTTTTCTCAGAGGAAGTTTTCATCGACGAAGACTGTCGAACAAGTTGGAATTTCTCTATGCAGAATGAGTTGAGCACGCAGAATAAACCTTCCAGTTCTAACACGGCAAGAATTCATGTACACAGTGAGAACTTCTGGTCGGGGATACCCAACCAAATAAGGTTGTACCCTCCATTACAAATAGCTCCTAAGGACCAGTGAGGTCCATGGCTCCTACTCTTTGTAAAGACTCTCAAAGACATCTTTCTTCTTTCCTAAAGTAATAGGTTCACAAGACAAGTTCTAAGACTTCTGTGTAAATACTTTTCTAAGATCATTATAAGTTTTTTAAAATTAATTTCCTAATGATTTTTCTAATAATGCTAGCCTCAAATTAAGTATATATCCCGAGACTTAATAAGTACATTTCACCACAAATTGGCCTTGCACAAACAAGAGAATAATAACGAAGACGAATGTGAACCTTGATTTCATTCCATAGAGAATTTCCTTTCAGAGTGACCATCGCAAGTCTAGCTCTGCCAGGCAGCATCCCTGTAGAACAGGGCTTAGCAGATTTCATCTAATCAGAGGCTATTTAATTTCCCATGGAAATGGTGCTTTCTGAAAATATGTTGTTACTGAAAATAACAGCAGCAGACTGACAGGACCAATAAAAAGGAATACCCAGCTTTAATCCCATCCTGATTGTCAGCCCCCAAAAGCTGCAAATAATTTAACGAAGACCCCACTTCTAACAGCTCAGGAGTGACACACGGAATCGGCTTTCAAGCAGGGTGCCCCACACACAACAGGAGGAGCGCCTTCTCGGGCGCACTGTCTCCTCTGCCTTCCGCAGTCTCCCTTCTGCTGGCAAAGCACGGTCCTCCTGGTTTTAGGCTCCCTCCATATTCAGGGTGAAAGGCGGCTTGGAGGAAGGCCGGCCAGAGTCCCGGGCATGTCCTGTCGTCTCTCCCCTGGGAGGTGCTCTCTGAGCTCTGGGAGGCCCACGGGAGCTCCGGGCCTTCGTCGGGCCATGCAGGTGGCTGCCCCAGAGACCTGCTCAGCTAAGTGCGCCTTCACTTGGCAAAGGCGTTTGCTCTGGGTACCCATGATCCACAGGCGGACAGGGTGGACGGAGAACCCCCGATCCCTCTCTCCTGGGAGGGAAGGGTTCTTACTAAAAGGAAACATACAAATAAGCAAATCATCTCTCCATGCCAAGAAAACATACAAGAGAAGCAGAGACTGAAGGGATCAGTGAACAAACTAGGTGGGAGGAGGGTGGTCTGGGAAGGCTTCCTGGAGAAGGTGGCATTTGGAGAAGGCCCCAATGGAGGGAAGGAGTGGGGAAAGAGATAAGCCCTGCAGGGAGGTGGGGGAGGGGCAGCCGGCACAGACACCCCAGGTGGAGATACGGGGGGTGCCTGAAACCCCAAGGGGCAGAAACTGGGAACTCGCTGAATTTGACTCAAACCAGCAATAAGGAAAGTGAGACAAAGAGCATAGTGAAGCCAGTGAGCAATGGTCAAGGAGGGCAGGTGTTAAATGTACCAGAGAGATGCGGTTGCAGGAGCAAGACAGAGGGTACTGTGCTTCTTCCCCACGCCACGTACGTGTCCCCAGGGAGCCCCCTCGGGCTTCAGACAACGGTTCTGAACAGCCTTGTCAGGACTCCCCATGGCCTCCTTGTGTGAAGGTCCAGAGTCCAGCTGAACAAGTGAACATTTGAGATGCATGAGCGGGAGACGCGTTCAAAGTCCTTTGCTCATCACTGCTTCCCCCAGTTCCAGGTGGAGTTCGTTCATCAATCCCAAATCCACATCAAGTCATCTATAGGACTATTCTGAGAATATCCCAAATGGTCATGGGATGAGCATCAAAATTGTCACCCTAGATGAAAGCTGTTAAATTGCACAGTTTTTGTTTGTGAACATCTGGTCCCTATATCAACTTGAGGGTCTTCCCCGTGGCTCAGGAGTAAAGAACTTGCCTGCCAAAGCAGGAGATGCGGGTACAATCCCTGGGTCAGGAAGATTCCCTGGAGAAGGAAAAGGCAGCCCACTCCAGTATTTTTGCCTGGAGTATTCCATGGACAGAGCAGCCTGGCAGGCTACACTCCATGGGGTCACAAAGAATCAGACTGAGCGACTGAGCGTGCACATATCACCTTGAGGGCTGTAAAGTTACAAGAGAGAAATTCAAAAGGGGCAGAACAGTGCATAGCTGATCACCGTGTGTGTAGAAGTACTGGTGCCGGACTGTACATAACACAAATACCCCGGAAGGCACCCAAACCAAGCCGCCTCAGTTGTTGGGCAAGGAGTCATGTCTAGGCTGTAGGAGTGGAGAGGGGAATTTTTTTTTTCCTCCATGACATTTTTTACTTACTTTGTTAAATTTTGACCCGTAATGGAGCACTATATATTCAAAAAAGTCAATTGAGCATGTTGAGGATGGTAAAATTTCTTTTACTGGTAGATTAAAAACAGCTGAACTTGGAGGAGAATGGATCCGTGTATATGTACGGCTCAGGTCCTACCTGGAACTATCGCATTGTTCATCTGCTATGCTCGAACACTGAATTGTTTTTAAAAGTTGCATTTGTTTGTGAGGAGATGCCTGGTGATGAATAGCCCTCTTCTCAATCCCTGACATAGCTCTGCGGCTGCGTCTCATGCCTGTGATTTTCCAACAAGGAAGGCCCCAGCGAGAGGAGACTCGGAATCTGACTGCGGTGGATGCGTCACCACAGAAGATTCTTAAGCTGCTTCCTTACGAATGTAACAGAGTATGTCCGCACAAGGACATCTAAACCAACTCAAGTCCACATCTGCACACTGTGAAACAAAGTTGGTCTTTAGACGCTATTACCAAACACCCTAGAATCAGTTGATTGTTTCTCTATAAGCGTGTCCTGCAGACTGGGAGGGGTCCATAGACTAGACACTCTCGGAAACCCATGCATCTTTCCTTTATAAGATGTTTTTAATTCTGCACTTGAGTTTCAGTCATAACTAAGCATGCAAGGACCTATAAGAGCTTTGTTTTATAGATAAACTGGACTTGGCTGTGACCTGCTATTAAGAAAAAGAGAACTGGAATTTATTACCCTTTGTACAAGCAAGGTCCCTTCAGCATCCAGGTGACTGGAAGGATATTCTCTATAGTTCAAGGAGAGGAGAGTGACGAAGACTCTCATCACCACCCAGCAGTGTGTTTAACCAAAAGAAACACTAGAAGTCTCAACAGCATTTACAGGGAAGCAACAACTGAAACCCAACCACGACACTGCTGTTATTCATTTAAGTATTACTGATAGTAAAGCTTTACTTGCATGTAATTTTCAATGTAATGTGAAAATGGCAAGCATAAAGGGTTTATGTTAGCTTTATTTGTGTACACCTGTGAGTAATAGAAATTAAAATAATTTATGCTAACACTAGGGATCATTGAGAAAATGTATCCGTGGACAGAGAGCCCACGTAGCATTCATGCCGCAGAAACACTGCCTGATGGAGAGCTCTATAAACTAAGAAACCAGGTTCCTTTGTGAATTACGAAGGCCTCTTTCCAGAAGAAAGTGGCGCCAAGCCACCCCATCGTGTCGTTCTCAGCTGCACTGGTGCCGACACTCAGAGGTCAGCATTGCCTTGAGAACACACCTGGAAGGCTCATCCTTTCCCCTCCCACTCACCTGTCCAGATACAAGCATCCAGGTGGGCTGGGGGATGCCCTAGGGTGTCTCCACTTGCCTGATCTGAAGCACAGCCCTGCTATTGCACAGTAACCCCTGACCGTTCTGCTTGTTCCCTGTCTCGTCCCAGCAGGTCGTCGTTCGGCCGTCAGCACAGCGCATTCGGCTGCAGGTGGAGCAGCTGTAGCAGGGAGGGCCTTCACTCTCCTTGTTGACGGAGGCTCACAGGTGGGTGGCCCGGAAGCGTGAGGCTTCTGGGTTTACATCTCTGCAAATCTCTTGGTCTCTGTCTCCTTGCAGGAAATCAGTACTCCTCCTGGTCTCAAGATAGCGGTGTGGGGGTTGGGGGGCCCTCCAGGGCACAAGCCTGCCCTCTGGACTGCGACAGGGGCTTTGACGGTGGACCGTTTCTGTTCCCAGACCCAGGGCGTGTGCAGACCAGCCAGCATTCACCCCCTGCCCCCTTGGCCCCGCCCAGCCACCCCAGACCCCCGTGCCTGTGCCAGGGACCAGAGCAGGGCAGACGAGAGGATGGGCCACCCTGCCACAAACCAGCCTTTCAGTTTCACTTTCAAAAACACCGTCACACTGGCTGATAATTGCAAGAAACCCAAGAATTGTAGGAAAGTCCACAATTTATGAAAACAAACTGAGGTTTTATAAAAATGTGCTCGGAATATCAGCCTGTTCGATGTAATAACAAAAACACTCGTTTGGTGTATCCAATATTGTTTGGACAAGATTCAATTCTATTTTTAGGAGATTTCAATTTCCTTTCCCATAAACTCCATGAAATACAGTATGTGGCATATTTATAGTGACCCTTTAGAAGAGTGTTACAGTTTTGGGTGCTTTAATAAGTCTAAATGAGATGGTCTCCCCCTCACTTTACTGAGCAAATAAATACATGGTCGTGACAATCATTGGAATTAGGCCTGTGTCCTTTCCCTCCCGGGCTTCCCCATCATAAGGCTTCCCGTTCCTATAACGGGAGCTCTCTAAAGATGGTTCTAGGCAATAAAGACAATATTTAGGGCCATCTGGTGATTCCATCCAATTTATTTCTTTGACAAGATTTATAAATAAGAAAGCATAATTTCCAAAAGCAATCATGAAATTTACTAGGCAAACCGCACACCGCAGACCCCTCTGCACACTTCTTCTCGTGCATGGGAGCGGCCTCTTATATCGGAGCCTTTTACTGCGCTTTCCATTTCCAAAGCACTCTGCAGAATTAACCAGTTCGTTCTCAGAGAGCAGAGGGTGCTGGTACCCGAGCTGCGATGGAGTAAATGGGCAGGGCCGTTCCACACCTGGAGAAAGTTATCCTGGACTGGCACCCCACAGATATGGACCACACCCCAATCCCCCAGACACCTGCCGTCTCACACCAGAGGACCCTGCAGGAAAGACTGCCCACACACTCTGCAAGGAACAGGGCGTCCCGGCCTCCCTGTGCCGACAGAAACAGCAAAAGCTGCTGCCCTTTCCCAGGGCAGCCCAGAGCACCCCACGAGGAGCATCGGCCCCCCAATATCTCCAGGAACCCAGGTGGCCAGCAGGTAGAGCTGTGCTGACTCCTCCCGGCACCCCCTGGTCCCTGAGCTGCAATTCAGGCTGAGTTTCACCGTGTCCCCTTTGCTTTTCCAATAAGCCCCCCAGTATGCAGCCCCACGAGGAAGACCTCCTGCACTGGTGCAGACTTACCCCAAAGGCCCTGAAATCATTCAAGATGTGCTGGGAGTCAGTCCCTTGGGTCTTTTCCCAGCGACTGTGATAACGAGAAATGCATTTCAAAAAGTGTCTTGCCCATACTTTCCACGGAACGTTACTCAGAAATAGCCAGGAGCGGCGCTATTGACACTCATCACGGCCTGGGCAAATCCCAAGGGGTCTATGCCTACTGAAGAGAACCCGGACCCCAGGGCTTACGTGCTCCATGCTTCCATTTAGGCCACGTCCTCCAGAGAACAGGATTCTGGAAGCAGGGAGCAGAGTCCTGGTTTCCAGGGGTGCAGGAGGCTGGAGCGGGAGGAGACGGTGTGGCTGGGAGAGGTCAAGCATCTCCAGGAGGAGTCCGGGGGGTGACGCGGGGCCTGTGTCCCTATCGGGCCACCCCCACGGGCATCTGCGCGAAGATCACGCTGTAGACCAAGACACACACCCAGGCGTGCAGGCGGAACGGGTCATCGGGCAGGACTCGCCGCTGGCTGAGATCGTGTCCTGTATTTTGTGAGACGTTTTCCCTCCAGAGAAACGACATGGGGCCTAGCTCTGTGTCATTTCATGCAGGCTCTGGGCGTCCTGCAGTCGCCTCCAAAGTAAACACTGGAAGACAGAAGGGTACTGGGTCCCAGGACAGCAGGGAGCAGGCCTTCCATCCCACGAGTGTGCCCTCCACGTGTCCAGAGCAGTCTGCGGTCCCACTGGGAGTCTGCCTCTGTGGAGTCTGCAGAAAGAAAAAAGAAAGTGCGTTCCCTCAGTCCTGTCCAACTCGTCGCAACCCCATGGACTGTAGCCCACCAGGCTCCTCTTTCTGTGGGATTTTCCAGGCAAGAGTCCTGAGTGGGTTGCCATTTCCTTCTCCAGGGGAATTCTGCAGAGGCCGCGGCGTGTGGGGGTGAGGGCGGTTGGCACAGGGCGGTGCGTAACTCTTCCTCCTTCCTTCGTTTTGAAAGGTCTCACTCAAGTCTGACTTACATTCCCAGAGAACAGCTTTAGAACCCATTCTCCTGTCATGATGAGATATCTTCTAGACCTCCCAGGGGCAGGGGCAGGGGGTTCCAAGAGCATCAGGCACTTTGGGGAGCAGCCCATGGGTAAGCCTGAGAGCAGGTTGTAAGGCAGCGGCCAGAACTGCTCCAGAAAGCATGAACGGGGCAGGCCACTTCTCTGACCCGGCTCCCCCGACAATCTCCATTTCTCTCTTCCCAAAAGCTCACAACATGACGAGAGCCTCCAGGGCCCCCAGGCTGCACCCCTGGACCCCACTCCTTCCTGCCTGCCTTCCCTTCCAGGCGCGGGGCCTCCTCGCCCCGACAGGCAGTCCAGGCCCTCCTGCTTGCTTCTCTCTCTCTCTGGAGAGTTCTCCCCCTCAACACCTCCACGCAGAGACAGATCCAGGTGTGAGCAACAGAAGTTTATCCAAGGATGGGGTGAGGAGAGTGGCGGAGGCTTTTTGAGGAAAAGGATTAGGCACGAAAGTGGACATTTACAGAGAATGAGAATATGAAGTTACAAATTTGGAAAGTTTAATGAAGACCGTATACACCACAAAATCCAAAACGACAACACATTAGTCAACTGCCAGACACGCCCAGAATCCTTCTCCACGTTTTTATGGCTTCTCCTTATGACCATGATTTACTAACACCATCTTTGCACAGAGAAGAGACCGGTGATGGAGAGGCCGGTGACGGAGTGCGGCTGACCCACGGGGAGGCTGGCTTTTATCTCCAGCGTCTGGCATGCAGGACCCCACGCCCCACACACAGGGGTGCTTGCCGTTTGTAGTGACTCAACAAGTCTGTCCTACAAAGAGATTCCGGTAAATTCCATGTCCGTCTATTTTCAGTTTGAGAAAGACGAGAAAGGACCCTGTGTCTACTGTGGAACATGCCACCAAAGAAAGAATGTTTTCAAAGGGCCAGAGTTCTGACTCAGACCTGAATCCTCTTCACTTACAACCGTGCAGAGAGGGTGACCAGGAAAAGGCCCGGCGTCCCTCGCTTCAGACCTGGCTTCCGGGGGACCCTGAGACACAGCGGCTGGACACTGACCCAAAGAAGACTGGGCGCCTGGAGTCATCATGCCCAGACCCCCACGGGTGGTCTCGTGAGTGACAGGCACAACCCCACTGACGCCCAAGTCTCTACAGAAAACCATGTTTGCAAGTATCTGCCTCTTCACCGAACCCACTGGGGGAGTCCCGCGCACCCTGACCCAGGTCTCCAAAATGCGCGCGGCCCCCACCCTGGGGCCGCCCCACCCTGGGTCAGTTCATCGGAGAGGGTTTCAGGCTCCCACTGGAACGACCTGGGTGGTGGGGCTCCGTCCTCCCCCTTCCCTTTTCTCCACAGTACCTGCAGGGCTGATAGAATGTACGGCTTGTCTCCCACCCCAGAAGAGCAGATGCCCCTTCTACGGGGTCCATGCGGGGTCCCTGAGCCTAGAGGGATCCTGGCACAGTAAACGTTCGCTGGATAAATGGATAAAGAGCAGATACCCCTTCTACGGGGTCCATGCGGGGTCCCTGGGCCTAGAGGGGTCCTGGCACAGCAAACGTTCGCTGGATACATGGATAGAAAGCGCTCGTGTCCCTCTGTCCCTAACTGTCCCTCCGTGAGTCTGTGGCTGGGCACCTGGGATGCGCGTCCACACTGCGGCCACGCCCCTCTGGGACATGCCTGGCAGTGGGCATCGCCCGTGGGGAGGACTCCGCCTTCCGGCTCTTTCAGGATCACAGGGAGCCGTAGAAACCCAATCTGAAGGGACTTGGGGCAGGGCTGGAGCCCTGTGGGCGAGACGGTCTCGAGAAGCACTGGGGATATGGAAGCCTGGAGGCTAGAGGATGTGAAGGCCCATCTCCCCAGCCCCGGGGTTCCTGCAGGGCTGCACGATGCTGAGTCTCCCTGGTGCTGGATTGCACCGGGGGCTCCCTAAGGAGGCTAAGAGACCTAATAGCTTTGCCAGGAGAGAGGAGACCTGAGATCAGGCTGGTGGGATGTGCAGACCCCCAGCTCCAGAGTGACAGCAAGCTCACACACCGCAGACCCGGGGGTACGCAGACCACCGCAGAGAAGTGGATGCAGGGACCCGGGTCTCCAGGTGGGCACCAAGCCAGGGCCCTAGGAGGCGGAGCCAGGCGCCTGAGGCTGAACTGAACAAACTGCCTGTCACAGCCCCATAGAAACGGCAGTGCCTCCGATCTCTGGGAAGTTCTGCAGGAAAGACACACTTCCCAAATTTAACCCAGCCTTTCCCAAACTCATAGCATTTCCTTGTGTTCAGGCACTTTTAAAAACTGGATCTCTGGAAAGTTCTGCAAGAAAGACACGCTTCCCAAACTTAACCCAGCGTTATCCAAACTCATAGTATTTCCTTGTGTTTGGTGGTTTGAGAAACTGGTCTGAAGTCAGGGAGCATCTGGGAAGCCCTGTCGGTGTTACATGGCGGATGAATTCCAGAAAAGCTGTTATTAAGTTAATGGTGCATGTTACAGTTGTCAGCACCTTAGAATTAGGGAAACATGATATTTAATTATCCACTGCTCTACCAAATTTCCCCGTGAGCTGAAAATGGCGTTCAAGAAAAGCTGCCGTGTGAGGAGCCCCGAGTCTGCGATGCTGGAAGCGCTGAGCGCTGCCTGGGGGGCAGCCTGGGCCCGCCTCCGGGAACCCCCCTCCGCCTCCCAGCCCGGTCTCCACCGGGAGCAGCCCCTCACGTAGGTGTGTGGGTGCCCTGACCAGTGGCCTTGCCCTTGAGCCGAGTCACCATGCTCAGCACCCTTGGAAGGGGGACCCAGCTATGGGAACCCCTGGTCCATCATCGGGACCCCCCCAGCCCTGTCCTGCCCTTGGTCCTGATGGACTGGGTTCCTGGGAGACTTTACCCAATCCCATGAAGACCGGTCCCGGCCCCAGTGGATGAGTCCTCACTGGACCCATCACCCAAGATCCTGCCCTGTCTCCTGGGAAGCTTAAGGGACTCCGGGTCCCCAAAGTGCCAGGAATGAGGGAGCCACTAGGCTGGTCCAGGCTGGACTCCAGGGTCCCATTTCACAGGGCCCGCATGTCTGAGCCCAGGACACACAGGGATTCTCTCCTCTCGACCCCAAGGGGAGCCTCGTGGTCCATCTGGAACCTGGGATAGCATCTGCGTGGAAGCTTGGAGCTCATGCCCTGCAGGTGCCGCGACAGGAACTCGAGCCAAGAGCAGGACCCCTTTGGGGCTTTTTGTCTTGAGACAGTTTCCTCCAACTTGTTAATTTAGAAACACGTCAAACCTATGAGAAGTTAAAAAACAAAAACAAAAACAGCACAATGAGCACCCCTGTACTTTTCACTGGACTTTACAAGCTGCTGTAACAGCGGACTGGGAGCAGGGCAGGGGGCTGCCCAGTGAGGGTCGGCCACGGTGACCAAGCCAGCCAGGGCAGGAGGGCGTGGGGGAGCCTTCGTCCAGCCTGCTGGCTGGGGCGCTGACGGACATTCTCATTTCTTTGTCAGGATGTCCCTCATGGGGCGACATGGTATTTACCTGACCACACTGGTCCTGTTGGGCAGGATGTGGGGCTTTGTCTCAGAAAAAATACATCACCTGGAATCCAATTAGCCACGTGTGTCCAGGATCTCCCTGGTCCAGGGGCAGCCAGACTGGGGCCCGGTGGCTCTGCACCCCACAGGCAGCAGGCGACTCTGCTTCTGGCTCTGCATGCCGGGGGAGGACCACTCCGAGGGCTCAGGCGGCTCCAGGCTTCACTTTGGCCCAACACACCCACGTTTCCGGAACAACTGCGCAGCCACAAGGCGGCCACATGTCCCGGGAGTGCCGTTTCGTCTCAGCAGATGTGGCTTAGAAGCATCTAAGTGACACCCACTGGGAGCACTTATGGGCTTATTTCCTGGGCTTTAAATCTTGACGCAGCGTTTACTACCCGGATTCAGATGAAGACCGTGAAACACGTACAAACTCAGACACCTCCGTCCAGGCCAGAAAAGGCGCGTGTTGAATAGCTTTTCAATATTTGCAGCGCCCTGCTCCCCACTCTGAGAATTTAGCGACACTGTTATAACTGGCTGGGTGACGGGAGAGCTGATCACTGTTACCACCGATTTCTCACTGGGGTTTAATGAAGAGTGAGATACGGGTGCGCTGCACACAAAGCCCCCTGTATTTTTATAATTACAGGCAATATTTCACAGTGGGTTACATGAGCATCTCGTCAGATGTGTAATGCAATGGAAAAAAGGCAATTTCCAGACTCCAACACACCTGGGTGCATTTCCCAGCCTGCCACATGCTTAGCAGTACCTAGACCTGGAGCGAGACGCCTGAATTCCTGAAGCTCAGCTGTCTCTTCCCTAAATGGGTTATTCCTTTCTTGACCTCATGAGGGTATGTGGAGGTTGGATCCGATGATAAAGGGGTGATGGATGTCTGCCACCTAAGAAGCACTTACAGTTTAATAATTGTCCATTCTTACCTTCTATTTCTTAAACTAGTCCTGCTTATAAGGAAGGAAGCAAGGTAGCATAGACAAAATAGAAATAGTTTTTAAATTACAATTTATGAAGCTGTAAAGATACCTTGAAGTGAAGTGAAGTTGCTCAGTCGTGTCCGACTCTGCGACACCGTGGACTGTAGCCCACCAGGCTCCTCCGTCCATGGGATTCTCCAGGCAAGAATATTGGAGTGGGTTGCCATTTCTTTCTCCAGGGGATCTTCCCGACCCAGGGATCGAACCCAGGTCTCCTGCATTGCAAGCAGACGCTTTAACCTCTGAGCCACCAGTGTCTGACTCTAAGTTCACGAAAAGAGTCTCAAACGCTACTTGGCTCCCTGAGTACGATGTTTCCTCCTTCTAACCCAGTCGTTTGGTTATGGTTTTTCCCATTATAAAATTTAATCAGTGGCACAGACTCCATGAACCTGAATGCTTTGTTTTGGTGCAAAGTAAGCCTGTGTTGGGGAGCTTCCCTGGTGGCTCAGCTGGTAAAGAATCCGCCTGCAATGTGGGAGACTCCTGCTCAATTTCTGGGTTGGGAAGATCCCCTGGAGAAGGGAAAGGCTGCCCACTCTTCTTGGGCTTCCCTGGTGGCTCAGACAGTAAAGAATCCGCCTGCAATGCGAGAGACCTGGGTTCCACCCCTGTGTTGGGAAGATCCCCTGAAGGAAAAAATGGCTACCCACTCCAGTATTCTTTCCTGGAGAATCCCCATGGAGAGAGGAGCCTGGCAGGCTACAGTCCACGGGGCTGCAAAGAGCAGGACGTGGCTGAGTAAGCGCAGGATAGCACGCCTGTGTTGGAGCTCCTGTCTGGGTATTCTATAGTTCTGAAACACTGTTGCGTGCCACCTGTTTATCTGAAGGAACGTGTGGATACTCAAGCTTCATCGTTCGGAAGTGGGGGATTTTAATCTGTGGCATCATTATCCGAGTGGGTCCGCCCCAAACTCCTCCCATGTCACCTGGTTGAAAAGACCTCAGCATCTTTTCTGTGCGGTTTCCGTAAGGACCAGCTTTCACGTCCCACTTCTCATGTTTCCTGTCCAAAATGTCCATCTTTAGTCATCACCACCAGCCAACACGTTGAGATTTTGTTGGGAAAAACTAAAAGCAGACTCTAGGTAGAAAATACTCTTAAGATTATACATTTCAGGAAACCTTACATTAAGGTGAAGGTCCTTGAAGATTAGGGTCCAGGAGCTCTCAGGATGCCTGACGCTGACAGACACATGGCTGAGAGTCCAGAGGGAGTCGGTGGCTGGGTTTGTCCCTCAGGGATTCCTTCCAGCTGCCAATCTCTGAACACCCCACACTTGAGTCATTTCAGGGCTAACACTGCCCACATGAGAAAGCAGGGAAAGAGTGGCACCTATTTTGGCAGGCATGATAATAAAACCTCAGAAGGGAGCGCACACAGATAAGAATGTAGGCAGTTGGCGTCTGACTCTTTGTGACCCCACGGACTGCAGCACGCCAGGCTTCCCTGTCCTTCACCATCTCCCAGAGCTGGCTCAGATTCGTGTCCATCGAGTCGGTGATGCCATCCAACCATCTCATCCTCTGTCGTCCCCTTCTCCTCCCGCCTTCAGTCTTTCCCAGCATCAGGGTCCTTTCCAGTGAATCGGCTCTTTGCACCAGGGGGCCAAAGTACTGGAGCTTCATCATCAGTCTTTGCAGGGAATATTCAGAGGGCGGTGTTACTGCGCCTTCTCAAGGACGTTCTGAATACCAAGGTGCTGGATTCTGTTGCTGCTGCAGGTCGTGAAAATGGCCGTAGAGAAGCAAAATGATGGCAAAAGAAACACTGACCCTATTCGCCTGCTTGCTTTCTAAAAAGAGTTGTGTTTACCGTTTGAAGGCCAAGGCCACTTAAGGAGTGAGGTTGGATTCAAATCAGGACCACAGCACACACCGTTCTGACGTCTGCCTCCACCCCCAGGAATCGGGAACAGCTGCGCAGCCTGGAGCATAGGGACAGGTCTGGGAGGCAGCACAGATGCGCCTCGGTTGGCACTGGAAGGGCACCTTGTTTGGCCTTGGAGCCCAGTAGCCTTGTCTAAGAAGACTGCAGCGATGCCGCGATGGGACCCAAGGCCCCTGAGAACGCAGTCTGCTCAAACGCCTTGTCACCGTGGTGGGGGCGGTGAGGGCCACACGGGCGTGTCCCTGTCCCTCGCTAGCTGCTGGGCCTGGGGAAAGCCCCTCAGCCCCTGCCCCCGCAGTCTGCTCATCTATAAAAATGGCTTCATGCCGTCTGCAGGCCTGCTGTCAGTACTCAGCTCTTGGCTGTGATGGGCTGGACGGGCCCCCTGAAGCAGGGCCCTCCCTGAGTGAGCTAGCTCCGCAGCTGATCTCGAGGGGCGTCTTGTCTGTCCACCAGCCTGCCGCCAAGGAGTTTTTCCCAGCATCTCCCAGGAATGACCCCGCCCAGTCATTGCTGAGATAAGGGGCGGGAAGGGGAACGCCACACGGCCGTCGCACAGGGTGGACCCACAAGAGCCGATGAGCAGAGAACCAGCCGGTCTTGACCCAAGAGTGGAAACTGTGGTGGGGCCTCCAGGGAGGCTGGACATTCACACCTTGATGTCAGCACCCACAGCTGAACCTGGAAAGCAAGGCTGCTCCTGCTAAGCAAACCACGGGAAGGACTACAGCGTGGGCAGGTGCCCCAGGCCCGGAACCAGTTCGGACAGATTGGGCCCGCACCCGCGCCCAGGCCTGAAAGGAGAGGCATTGTTAACAATCGAAGGGCCCAGAGCTTCCGCACACACAGAGGGGGGAACATCCAGCGGAAAGTTCTGCCATTCCAAAAAACTATGCTTGTAAAATACTTCTGAGCAAATGACTCTGCTTTTAACAGTTATTTACTGGATTTTATACCCAAATGTGAACCAAAGTCATAAAAATGTAATGACTTAGTGCTGCGCTTTTCAATTTCCAGTCCCAGAACAGCAACGCATGGTTTTAATGTTTAGCTGGAATTGTTTGAACGTCCCAAAAATATGGTAAAAGTTGCTGTCGGAATTACAATCAGTTCCACAGAAAAGTACAAGCCACCACTTCCCTCCTTGCCCTCCTTCCCATTCTCAACCCCACAACTTGTCTCCAGGTGCCAGCCCAGCTGGGAGGCTGACTCCAGGGGCCCCTGGGCTGTTGGGGGGGGGTGGCGGGGGTCGGGCAAACCTGATGGTTTTAGCCTGACGTTGCCAGCCGTCCAAAGCAGCCGGCTCTGCGAGACACCTCCGCAGGCCAGGTTTCTGTCATCGGAAACCTGGCAAGAAGGACTGTCAGTGCTGGAAGAGGCGTAAGAGAAGGGTGCTCTAGAGTCAGGAAGGAGTCAGCTCCTGAAGGCAAAAAGAAAAGAAAGAAAGCAAGCATCCGGAAGACGTGGCTGGTGACACCTGAAACAGGAAGCCAGAAGTGATGCTCCCGCCAGACAGAAAGGAGGAGGGGCTCGGGCAATCCAGCGAGGGCACCCTGGGCCAAACCCGGGACCTAGCCTCCACCGCTCCTTTCCCTTACCCCAGTCCCCGCTTCCCGTCCTTCCAGTTCCTTCTTAAGTTGCATCAGGAGTTTCGATGGGTTTATGAGTTCCAGAGCAGTCCACGGTAAGACCCTGTCGGGGTCCCTGGGACAGAGCAGGACTTGCCCTCAGGACTTGCCTCCATCTGCTGAGGGACTAGGCCAGGGTGGCGGGACCTGCCTCCTGTCTGCGGCCCTGACCGGCCTGAACCTCTGGCTTTCCAGAACCCCTGCAGGCATGGCACACAGTGACCAATGGTCCCAAAGAGCCTGCCTCCAAAAAGACAGCCTGGAGAGGAGAAAGGAGCACCACAGAGGGGAGACGGATTCCTGAAGACAGGGGAGGATCTGCCAGCATCCTCCTTAGAGCACCAAACCCTGGGGAAAGGGGACAGAGAGCAGCTGAGATGTTTGCAAAGGCCCTGCGATGCGCCAGAATGAGAGTCGTCCTCAGGAAGCCGTGGTCACGACCTCTCCCTCCACCCTGAGAAAGGCAGGACGCAGCAGGGAGCCAGCCTCGGCCAGGCACCTTCGATGCCCTGGGGACTGTGCTGCGAGCCGCCCCGCGGCTCCTCCCGTCCCGTCCAACCTCTGGTCTTGGGCTCAGATGGACTGGACAGGAGCGCTGGACGCTCGGAAATGCTGAGGGAACTCTGCTCCCGAAGCCTCGAGGTTACAGAGGACGGCTAGGTTCCACCCACATGGGTCGTGGGCCAGGTCCCTCCTGCAGTGTGGTGAGAGACTCCCCGCCTCTTGAAGGAGCAAGCTGTGTGATGCTGGCCTTCATGTGGGGGGAACGGGAGGGAGCAGCCCCGCATCTAAGACTCAGCCCCATCTCTGGTCCCAAGATCCTGATGCAGTTAAATGGTAGATTGAGGAGCAGTTGGCCCTGTGGGAATCTTGCCCGTTTCCCCAGGACATGAAGGAAACAGTCTGTCCAGGGACCCCCCCCCCACCCTTTACCGCGGCGCGTCTCACTTACATTTCTCTTTCACGTCAATGTCTTTTATCATAATGCAGCAGGCTCACACTGCATTTCCTGGGTCGAGCGCTCTCCGAACTTCACCGGTCGACTAAAGGCTGCAGAAGAGCTTCTATCCGTCTCAGCCGAAACAGCACCCACCTCGATGCCCTGTCCCAGCCCTCCTGACCCAGGGTGCCGAAGAGAACCAACCAGCTGGAGATGACCCCAGGCCTCACCCCGGAGCCCCCTAGCCTTGGTGGAGGCAGGACGTGGTGGAGAGAGGGCCCAGCCAAGCTGCCCTGAGGACCGGGGCCCGGCCCGCGCTGCGGAGGCGATGGTGCTCCTGGGAGCACGGGCCTGGACCTTTGAAGCCGCGGTGCCACCTGATGACACGGCAGACAGCTCGGCTGGGATCTGGATTCCACTGTAAGGTGATGGAGGCAGACACCTGAGCACGGCCATCTTCTTCCACGGTGGACCGTTCACCTAGGAAAGGCAGAGACCGCCTCGAAGGAAAGCTTTCCTGACATCAGAGAGCGGGTCCCTAGACGTGCAGCCTCATCAGCTGTGGCGTTTCTCAAATCTGCTGAAAGGTCTGTGCACGCCCCATAGAAGGCTCCTGGATTGCCCCTGGGTACCCAGCCCCGGGCCTCGGCTTCCCAAAGGCAGAGACCACGTGTCCAGCCCCGGGTGGACATGTCATGAGGAGCCGCCAAAGTGCTGGACAGGCAGATGATGGATGGGTTGGCCCAGCAGACAGAGCAGAGAGATGCGTTGGAACTTGTGTGGCACGCAAACGACCCTGACTCTGCCAGGTCCATTTTTGCAGATAAGACATCACTGTGGGTCTGCTGAGTGAGGCGTGGACTAGCGCTGTGCTTTGGTGGGAGGGTGGATGCTCCAAATGCCTCCCTTAGGGCTGCTGTGGTGGCTCTATCCCCAGGCACCTTCTAGAACCACAAAGACTTTCTGAGGACAGTTCTGAACTCAGCTTCCAACTCAAACAGAAGTTAGCCCAGCAGCCTCAAAGAGGTGGCCCCCAGCCCCCACCGGGAACAAACCTGAGCCTCCGAGGGGCCCAGAGGACCTCAGGGGGCCTCCAGGGGCCCTCACAGGCACCTTCTGCATCCTCCCTGGAGACCCTCCTCCTGTCCCCTTTCTTGCCCAAGCCTGCGGTGTGCCTGTGGGGTTGGGTCTGTGGGGTCCTCAGAAGAGACTATACTGAGGAGGGCATGGGGTATAAAGGGAACCCCCATGCACTTCTGTAGGGAAAACAGCTTGGTGGAGCCATCTGGGTCTCCAGGAGCCTAGGAGAAGGTCCTCACTCCCGACAGTCTGTACCACCCACGTGGCGGGGTCCCCGGGGACGCCCAGGACCACTGTTCGGCTGGAGGGGCAGGAGGATGCAGGAGTCCTATGGGAGGGCGTGAGCCTCCGCTGGGCATCAAGGGCCCAGGGGAGCCCCCGGGGACGTGGAGCCAGAAGAAGCAAAGCGGAGTTGTGCGTGCTCGTGTTTTGTCCAGAGGCAACCGGTTATTTGCTTAATTTGAAGGAAATGGAGCCTCGGGAAGCTGACTGGCTTGGGTGACCTTTGGGTTGATGGCTGAGGGTACACGGGGCACACAGCCCAGGGTGTGGGGCTGTCCAGCCCCCCGGGGCAGCGTCCCAGGAGGAGTCTAGCATCTGCCTTGTGTGGGTGGAGGCCACAGGATAACAAATCCCTGGGAGCTGCGAACTTCTCCGGCGGTCCTACATCCAGGCCCATGCGGGGTGGCCATGGGCTGGGGGCTGGCTGGACCCCTGACGTGCAGCCTGCCAGAGGCGAGTGCAGCAGACGCATGTGGGTGTGACAGGGAGGTTGTAACTCAGGGTAGCCAGTGTCCTGGGGGCCCCCGGGGGTCTCGGGACTCAGGAGGAAAACGAAACCCCACTCCCCTGGGGTGAAGCATCCTCAGCATCCCTGCTGCCACAAACAGCCCCGCCCTGGCCCCCAGCCCGATCTGGGCGCTGTTTCCAGAGGTTGTTCAGTCGCTAAGTCGTGTCTGACTCTTTGCAACCGCATGGACTGCAGCACGCCAGGCTTCCCTGTCCTTCACCATCCCCTGTGGTTTCCTCAAACTCGTGTCCACTGAGTCGGCGATGCCATCCCACCGTGTTAAAGAGGAGGACCCGGGTCTGTGGAGAAAACCCACCGAGCGCCCAAGGAGAGCTTGGGGGGCAAGGTTCTGAGGTCTTGACCACAGTGGCTCGGCAGATGCGCTTCTGGTGAGTCCTCGCCATCCTCGGCGAGCCCTGTGCCCGCTCTGCACCTGGCGGTCCCCACAGGGCGGTGGTGGCTCTCTCTACATGAGGGCATCCTGGGAGTCTTGGGGTTGCAGCGAGGGCAGCCTGAGGGGTCACCAGGCACCGGGATGCTACGTGGGACCGTCCTCTTGTCTGAGAACTTGCCCTGGGACCCCCAGAGATGCAGACACAGGGGAACACCTGCTGGGTTTCTAAAGAAGGCTCCCAAGTGCAGTGGGTTGAGTTGTATCCCCCCAAAAGATACATTCAAGACCCAGCCTCCAGAGCCTGAGGGCGAGCTCCTTTGGGAAGTGTCTCTGGAGACGTAATTAAGCTCAAGTCCCTGAATGAGATGACCCTGCACTTAGGTTACCCCTGAATCCAAGGACAAGTGTCCTTGTGAGAGTGACTCAGCGGGAGAGGAAAGCGCCAGACACGCCGGGGGGAAGCCAAGTGAAGACAGA
Source organism: Redunca redunca (assembly GCA_006410935.1). Lineage (NCBI taxonomy): Eukaryota > Metazoa > Chordata > Mammalia > Artiodactyla > Bovidae > Redunca > Redunca redunca. The sequence continues at coordinate 136,229 of SJYQ01001883.1, read as the reverse complement.
GGCAGAGGGGAGGGATGTGGCCAGGAGAGCCCGGGAGCCCCAGGGGCTGGAGCAGGCAGGGAGGACATTCTGGGAGCCGGACGGACAACCGTCCTACGCTGGCTCCTGGATCTGGGGCTTCTGGCCTCCGAGCTGAGAGAGTAGACAGCCGCTGTTGTCGGCCACCACGTCTGTGGCGCTCCGTCACCGTCGCCCTGGGACACCCGCACAGAGGAGGCGAGCGGCCCCTGACCCCTCACCCCCAGTCACCGCTGCCCCCGCAAACCGGCAGGAGGATGACGGGCCTGCAGCTGCCTCACGGCCTGACCGCGGCTGGTCCACGGGAGTGCGGGCGGTGCTTCTCTCCAGGTATCCCTCCTCTCTCTACCCACATCTCAGCTTCCTCTCGTAGACAGAAGACGTCAGGATAAAGGCCCCGCTGAGTCACTGCCTACGGCACCAAATCACAGTGATGCTCGTGAGCCGTCAGGAAAGCCCTTGAGATGGACCCACGCGACGGACAAGGGCATTTATGAAATCCAAATGTGTAAAAACCTGTCTGGTTTGCCCAGATTAAACAAAGGGGAATTTGTAAACAAATACACCGGAGGTTCAGACGGTGATGAGCAGTGATCATCGGTGTTGGTAGTCGGGCAACAGGACACTTTAGGACCGCCAGATCCTGCCAAGAGGCATTTTCAAAATCCAAAACCCCTGGTGGGATCTGACAGCAGGGAACAAGAAAGTCTAACTTGAGGACCTGACTTTCCCCGTCACAGCCCTTCTGGGATGACTACAGGAGACCCGAGAATGTCTTTATAAGGAGCTCCCATCTTAATTTTAAGAAGTCAGTGTGATGGGCGGCTTGCCGATTGTAACATAATTCTGCAATACAAATTAGACCAGGGTTCAGGGCCTTTGAAATGTAGTGTGTTAAAAAATGGTACGTACAGGTTAAAAGATACAGTTTCGGAACACCAGGATTTACATGAAATTATCACACAGGCTTTGATAGAGTCCAGGACTGATTCAAAAGAACAAGTTTCCTACGAAGCTGTCTCTGTCTCTTTGAAGGCACCTTGGTCTCTGCACAGTCATCTATTAATTATATTACAGATAAGGTAAATAAAAGTGCGGCGATATGGAGATCACAGCCTTCTTTCTTCTCGTGGAGACCAAAGGTATGGGCTCCTGTGAAGTCTGCGGGCAATGAGGGATGATAAAGGTGTTCTGTGACAGAGACGATGTATTTATTGTGACATGTGATGGAACGATCTGAGGTTAAGGATCTGGGAGCAGAACTGACTGGGTAGCAGAGAGCCAGGCAGGGGAAGGGGGCCACCGAGGATCAGATCCCGACTTCAGACCATAGCTCTCAGTGGGGGACATCTCAGTGTTAGAAACTGTGTGGCTCGTGTGAACTTATGCAGGAGACAGACATAGACCCACAGACACAGGAAACAAGGAAAAAGGAGTGAGGGATAAACAGGAACACACTGCTACTATAAGGCCTCCCTGGCGGCTCAGCTGGCAGAGAGCCCGCCTGCAAGGCAGCAGACCCCGGTTCAGTCCCCGGGTCGGGAAGATCCCCTGCAGGAAGAAATGGCAGCCCACTCCAGCGTTCTGGCCTGGAGAATCTCATGGACAGAGGAGCCCGGCTGGCTGCAGTTCATGGGGTCACAAAGAGTCAGACACAACTGAGTGATTTCACCTTCAGTGTCATCTATAAAATAGACAACCAACAAGGACCTATTGTCTAGCACAGGGAACTCTACTCAGTATCTTGTAGTAACCTATAAGGGATTAAAAATCTAAAAAAAGAATATAACATATGCACACACATATATACACATGTACACGCATATATACACATGAGTACACACATACACACACGTATGTGTGTATACATGTGTATGTGTGTGTATAATGCATGTATATACATACATATGTATATGTGTATACATATATACACACATATGTGTGCACACACACACACACACATAATTGGGTTTCCCAGGTGGCACTAGTGTTAAGGGACCCACCAGCCAGTGCAGAAGACATAGAAGGCACGGCTTCGATCCCTGGGTTGGGAAGATCCCCTGGAGAAGGAAATGGCGACCCACTCCAGCGTTCTGGCCTGGAGAATCCCATGGACAGAGGAGCTTCCAGGGCTATAATCCATAGCATCACAGAGTCGGACACGACTGAAGCGACCCAGCGCACACACAGGCATACATATGACTGAATCACTTTGTTGTAACACAACACTTGAAATCAATTATACTCCAATACAAAAAAAAAAAGGATAGGTCGTCACTGCTGTTTATTTGAGAATAGACTTGTGTCAAGAATTCTAGAGCCATCTGAGGTCCACTGCAGACCTGAGTGGCGGTGCAGAGAGCCCGCGTATACTCGGCCCCCTCAGGCACAGCCTCCCGCCGTCCACATCCTGCCAGAGGGGTGTGTGGGTTACAACTCAGGAGTCTATATGGACAAAGTGTGATCACCCAGAGGTCACATTTTACGTTAGGGCTTTCACAATTAATTATGCAAATCACGGTATGGGTCCTAAACAGAGTGTTCTCAGACGTCTGTGTGCCGGTTCCAGCAAGCAGAGGGATATGCCCCAGGCATCCGTCACTCGTAGCCACAAGCTCCGGGGCGCTCTCCCAGGGTCTTTCCAAGGCCGAGTGCTGAGGATTACCTGTTCCAAAATGTTAGAGGAGAAACACCTTCCCTGACTGACAGGGTAGGATTCTAGGGTCTCCACAATAAGTCACGCATGTGTTTAAGTAAAACTGAATTTGCCTTCGGGGCCAACAGGGAGTGTTGAGGACAAATCCCAGACCACTGAGGTTTTTGACTTTCCATTCCCATCACCAGGCCTGGAGTCTGGGTAGATAACAGAATTTGAATGTTAGTTGAATGTGTAGGTTTCTATATCAGGTTTCTTTCCTTCTCTTGATCTTGGGTTCAGTCACCTGTGCGTGCGTGCATGCTAAGTCACTTACGTCATGCCCAACTCTTTGTGACCCTATGGACTGGGGCCCTCCAGGCGCCTCTGTCCAAGGGATTGTCCAGGCAAGAATACTGGGGCAGGTCGCCATGCCCTCCTCCAGGGGATCTTTCTGACCCAGGGATCGAAACTGCGTCTTTTACGTCTGCTGTGCTGACACGCACCTGTGTTAAAACTTTGTGCTGACACGCACTGGCTTCCAATTCCATGCTCCTCATTTATTTAAATAATTTATTAGCCTTTCAGTGTATACTTTTTTACCATAGGCATCTCGGGCCAGTCGTAGAAATAGATGGGAATTAAGGTAAAGCAGAGCGAATGTACGTCTTGGATGGTGACTTTAGGCTGAATGCACTGCCTCTCAGCAGAGGCCAAGTTCGCAGCTGATTTTCAACTCTGACTGATGGTTCTCTGATCGCTCCCACTTGACGCAGCTTACAGACCTTTTCAGAAAAGCGTACTTCTCTCAGGCTCTGAGAGGCTCTGATAAGTGAGATCCCGGGGGCCCCTGCACCCTCGTTCTGCGGGCGTACCTCTGTCATCTTCACGTTGCAGGCGCTGCAGGTGAGGACTCGCCCCAAGGACAGTCTCTCCCCGAGGAGATGGAGTGAGTTACAAAGGCGTGGGGCGGGGAGGTGGGGCGTGGGAATCTGTGCGAATGTGTTGGTACCGTCAGGGTGGAATCATCTCCAGAAAAGAAACTTGATCAGAAATAGGACTGAAGGCTACTTTTTTGGCAGTGTTAAGGCACATTTCAGAGAAGACATTAAGGAGTGGTTCAGCGTCCTAAGAAACCATCTCGAGGAAACCGACAAAGTGGGAGCGGATGAGGGAGAAGCAAGGGGAAGCGGTTGGCCCCAGGCCAGCCCCGCTCTCCTGAGAGCGGCAGCGGAGGCCGTGGCGGTCAAGCCGCTTGGAGTCCAAAGGAGTCTCGTCGTGGCAAGTATATTTCAATAAAACCAAGAAAGGATAGAGGAGGCTGGTCCTCACACATCCGGGGAGCAGAGGATGAGATGGAGAGCGGGTTGCGAGCTCTTCACACCAAGTTTAACAGCAATATTAAGGGGAGCCTGGGGGAAGGATGGGAAGGGTCCCTGGAGGTGACCTCTCTGAACTTGTACCCACAGAACCTCTGGAGCTTAGACAAGCCAGTCTCCAGGGCAGCAGCAAGGACCAGAGGGAGAGAGGTTTAGGCTCTCAAATCTTCATCCACTTCCCTGAATAAAAATAAATAGAGCAGCATTCTAGCCATGGAAACAGAGCTCCAAGATGCAACCCCAAGTTCTCCTACCCAGAGGGCCTCCCTAAGCCCCAGCCTGGGAATTCGGGAATTCAGGAATAATCCCAGACTGGACCACCCACTCCTCATAAGAGCCTGAGAACCAGAAGTTCGAGAGAAACTGCTATCATCCCTGAGTATCAGCGTCATCATCACAAAGGCGACGGGTCTTACGAACCCACCGGTCACACGGCTGTCTCCATTCAAAACTGCTCTGCAAGCTCTAAACTTCCATTTATTTATGTTTGGTTTATGCCAAGGCTGTAATGGCAAGCTGCTACAGTTACTCCTTTGTAGCTACAGAGAATCCAATTTCACAAAAATTTGTTTAGCTAGCTAATTAATCCTGATCTTTTCATTAGAAAAGAAGCTAAACAATTTCCGGTTGACCGCAGTGGACACAGCGTGTGAGTCTTTAGAATCTTACCGCCATGGTCTGTTATCAATGAACAATGACATTTTGGATGGAAAAATCAATTTTTCCCTCCACTCCTTTTAACCTCTTGAGCCATCTTCTTCGCTTCCCCGGACTCAGATAACATAACTCACCATGAAAGCCAGACAGAAACGGCCTTGGGCATGTCCACAGGAGACCCAAATGCATCTCATCAGCAGAAAGACCCGTGTCCTCGGGCAAAGCCTGCTTTACCCAGCGACCCAAGCACACCTTTCAATTCTGCTTATTAATCCTTACATTTCCCCAGGAAAAAAAAAAAAAAAACTGAGTTGTTTCTGTTAATAATGCAAGACGATGTGAGTGCCAGGTGGGCAGTTCTGGAGAAACGGGTTATGGCTCAATTAGATGCCCAGCCTGTGCAGAGTGGGGCTTCCCAAGTGGCGCTAGTGGTAAAGAACCCATCTGCCAATGCAAGAGACATAAGAGACGCGGGTTCAGTCCCAGGGTGGGGAAGATCCCCTGGAGGAGGGCATGGCAACCCACTCCAGTATTCTTGCCTGAATAGTGGTAAAGAACCCGCCTTCCAATGCAGGAGACATAAGAGAAGTGGGTTCCATCCCTGGCTCAGGAAGATCCCCTGGAGAAGGAAATGGCAACCCATTCCAGTATTCTTGTCTGAATAGTGGTAAAGAACCCCCCTTCCAATGCAGGAGACATAAGAGAAGTGGGTTCCATCCCTGGCTCAGGAAGATCCCCTGGAGAAGGAAATGGCAACCCACTCCAGTATTCTTGTCTGGAGACTCCCATGGACAGAGGAGCCTGGTGGGCTACAGTCCATAGCGTTGCACGTGCGCACTGTGCAGAGTGACTCGGGGGTGGGTGCCCCGTTGCCCCTGGAGAGGGGTCGGTCTGGCCAGGGCATTTTCTCTGCTGACGCTAAAATACAAGAAGCCAGCGTGCTCAGCGCAGGGTCAGGAAGGCTTGGCAGGCCACGCCCTGGGACCCGCAGTGCTTGCAGGGACACTGCTCCAATGCCCGGCAAGGACCAGCCGGCCTCTCCCGGTTCCTGAGTCCTGCAGACGGTCTCAGCCTCCACCCCTCCGGGCATCTCCTGGCAGGAGAGCACCCAGGTCACACTCCCTTCTGGTTGAGCGAGGGGACAAAAGAGAGCACCCTCACCGCTCCCGGCCAGCATCCTTCCAGCTCCCAGAGGCTAGCCGCCCTTTCCCCTCCACAGAGCACGATCCGCAACCCCCTCTCCATCTCACCGTCGGCTCCCCGGGAACTCTGACCTGCAGCGGGTTCAGCACTGAGTCCCAGCATCTCTAGACTGATCACCAGGCTTCCCTCAGTCTCCTCACGCTGGTCTGTGGGGCCGGTGTCCGCTCTGTGCGGCGACGGTGAGCACGCAGGTAAAGTGGCCATGGTGACACCCTGCCGTCAAGAGTCGAGCTGTTCAGAGCTGCTGTTCGTTGTTCAGCCGCTCAGCCGTGTCCGACTCTTTGCGACCCGTGGACTACAGCTCGCCAGGCTGCCCTGTCCTTCACCACCTCCCGGAGCTTGCTCAGACCCATGTGCATTGAGTCAGTGATGTCATCCAACCGTCTCATCCTCTGCCGTCCCTTCTCCTCCTGCCTTCAATCTTTCCCAGCATCAGGGTCTTTCCAATGAGTCAGTTCTTCGAATCAGGGGGCCAAAGGATTGGAGCTCCAGCTTCAGCATCAGCCCTTCCAATGAATCCTTTAGGATGGACTGGTTTGATCTCCTTGATGTCCAAGAAACTCCCCAAATGCATCCGTTATTAACCCCTGCACACACAACCAGGTGACGGCTCGAGCGGCTCGTCGCTGGGAAGGGTCGGCTTCTCCCCCGTTAATGAACTGAGCTTTTCATGCTATCCTGTAAACCTGGATGCCAAGTGTGTGTGCGCTTGAGTGTGCTGTTTTGTTTAGGTTTCACCAAGTGACGGCTGTGGGGAGCTCAAGATGATAGGATAAGGTGATATGACTTCACATTTTTAAAAGCCCTCCCTGGCAGCCTTTACCATCTAACAGCTAGACAGGAGGTCAAATGGCTTGTCCAGTGACCCAGGTAAGAGCAGGTGGTGGATAGGACCAGGGTGGTCAATGAGCAAAGGGCCAGACGCAGCATTAGGCAGACAGATTGGACATGCTGGACCTGCTGGGCCAGGGCCAGAAGGACATGCTGATGGACAGGCTACAGGGTGCAGGAAAGAAGCAGCCTCTTGGCTTTTAGCTGAGCACTGGGGAGACAGTGCCCTGTTCATTTCAGAGGGGAGGCAGGGTGGGGGGTGTTTGAGAAGGAGGTGCTCAGTGATTCCCCTGGACGCTCTGGGTTTGGAATGTCAGTCACACACCCCGCAGAGACACGGCAGCCGTGAGTGAGTGAGTCATCTGTGCGCTGATGCCACTTGCAGTCATCAGGTGGACCAGGGTGCCTGGAGAGCTGTAGCTAGACAGGAAGAAGACCCGCGAGGATCATCCCAGTTGGGAGGAGACAGTGGAATCGACTGGAAGAGATGGCCAGTAAGCGGGAAGGGGCAACAGGAAAGGAAGCCGTTTCAGAACCCAAAGGCACATGGGATATTGGCTGCACCCATGGGCGGAGGCTGAAAAAGGGGGATGGAGGGGAGCACCCATGTGTGGATCTGCAGAAGTGGGGGCCTCGGTGGGTTCGGTGGGAGCAGGCCATGGGGAGAGGGGAGGGACGCAGCCCCATCCTGGGGAACTTGGGCAGAAGAACAGAAGTGGAAAGCAAACCCCAGGTGGCATTGGTTTTGAAGATGTTTTGAACGAAGACATCATAGATCTGAGACAGCAAGGTATTTATTTGTTTCAGAAGGGAGACATTAGAAGATGTCTGCACACAGATGAAAATCATCCAGGAGAGAGAGGAAACTGAACAAACCAGGTAACACAGAAAAAGAAAAAACACGCCGTTCACAGAAGAGCCGCCATGAGACAGAGGGCGAGCACGGGCGCCCTGGCAGGAAGGGAGCCTCCATGCGGCCTCAGCACAGGGTCACAGGCCACAGGATGGGTCCCAGGCCCGGGGTTCAGGGACTGAGCTTAGCGCTTGGGGTTAGGGGCCAGCGGGGAGGGCAGGTGCTAAGCTTCGGGAGGGAGGAGGTTGAAGTGGCTGCGTCCATGGAGCGTGGATCCAGGAGGAGGCACGCTCAGCGCGCTGGGCTTCCACGTCAGCAGGGGCGCACAGCGGCGGCCCCAGGTTCTGGGGACCCCCGCGGCAGCCTCGACCCCATGCGCATTCTTCCTTGCTTCTCGCATGTCCCTGGTCAGGCGGCTAGACTTCCAGATGCAAGCGGATCCCTGTAGGTCCGAAACCTTGCTGAGAGTCCCAAAGACATCCGGTCCCACCAGCCTCACGGGGTCCTGCGGACAACGAGTGTGAAGAGCAGAAACTGGGGGTCACCGTCTCTTCAGGCCCTCCACCGGCCCCCACCCCCAGCGACGACTCACTGGCTGCGAAAACACAGAGCCCCGGGGGCGCCGCAGGATCAGGAGCAGGAGGCTTGCCCGTGGGCTCTGTGACAACCTCAGACACGGGGTCCGGTCTGGGCCAGCCTGGACCAACCTGTCCTTGGGCTTGCTTGTCAAAACTCCAGACGTCAGGAGGGCACCTCCATTTTCTTTGCAGGGTGACGTCCCGGGCGTGCGGTCCCTGGAAATTCTGAGGCTTCCCGTGACCCCGGGGGGACGCGTCCTCTGTACCCACCCACCCAGGAGACAGAGCAGACAGGTGGAGGGCCCCGGGTCTCGGGCAGCACCAAGCCCAGACGCCGTGCCCTGGAGCACGATTCCAGGGACAGGGAATGCCCCAGCATCTCAGCTCATCTTCTGCTTGAACGTCTTCCTGTGGTAGGAAAAACATGCCAACTGGTGTGATCGCTGAGGCTTCTGCTCCAGCCTTGTTTTACCTGTTGGGAGGTAAGGTCATCGTTGTTTGCCAGGATACAGATCAAGGCACAAACTGAGTCGGTGGAAGTCAGCATCTAAAACAGAAGAGGATGGGAAACAGTGTGCTGCCCAGGCGACGGTAAGCGTATTTTCGTAAAACCTTTTTGAGTCACAAATGTTTGTGTAAGCGTGCGCGTGCGTGTGTGTGTGTGCTTTGTGCATTTGAATTTTGTGCCACGGGGTAGGTCTGTGCTTTGACTTGTGAGAGAGAAAACCAGTGCGAGGCCACGGTTCTAAATGATGCCCGTCGTCTTGTCCTCATCTACGACATAGGCGGCGAGCCCAACCTGGGCTCCGAAACCCACGGCAACGCACTTTCAGTCTCTCAACTCATGTTTTGTTGTGACCGTCGAGGGAACAATGACCACAAGTGCCAATGATGAGAAAAATCTCACGAAGGACTTTCAGAACGAACGCAGTGAGGGAGAGACGGGAAAAGACCAGCGTTTTAAAGGAAATTATGATTAGCTTGGCATCAGACATGATGTCCTAAAGCAGTCAGCCCTGGCGTGCCTGTTGCCCTGGGGTTCACTGCCCGGCCCAGGACCATCGGCCACCTCTCTGCCCCAACCCTGATGGCTCATTGGTTCTAGTGGGTGCCTGGTGCTTGTCCTGAAGGGAACGGGGCCCCATCACACAAATAAGGGGCAAGAAGACGCTCTCCAAGCTGCCCGGTGACCCTGTGCCGCTAAATCTTTTGCAAAAGCTCTCTTTTAAAAAATTCATTTCAGAGTCAAACCATTAACTTGTGTCACTTCAGTCTGCGAACTGAGAGATGCCACTGGGGGCTTTCATCTGAGACGTGAGCTGCTGACACGTTTTAGGTTTGGGGACAGAGGGGGCCTGGCCACACTCACTGGGAGAATCCCACTACAGGGAAACAGAGACCCCGTCAGGACACGCCTCCAGTGGGGTCCGGGTACGGTGGCCCCCGAGGAAGCACACCCTCCGGTCTAAGTGTGTTCCCCGGAGGTAGCTTTCCACCTCCAAGAAGCACATGGAGTGGGAAGCCCTTGACTTCTCCTTTCCCAAAATCTCACCAGAGGTGCTGCCTGTCCTGGCCCCACCCCCACGTGATGTGCATTCGATTTCCATGAGTCCTTCCCGCTGTTCCGCGCTTCCGTCCATGGTGGAGACATGACAAGATGTTTTGCACCTTCCTGGGACGGCAGGGTAGCTGTGTGCCTCCTGCGAAGCTGAGCAGGTCCCTGACTCTCTGCCTAGCTGGGTGATCGGCGTGTCTCCCTGTCCGAGGCGGGGACAGAGGGTCCCCTCACCGCCTTGCTGGAGAGGTGCAGGCGTCTATATGCTTCTCCCTCTTAGGACCGTAGATGGTTCTATGCAAGTGTCTGGCCTCGGTGGTAACAGACGAGGCTCCCGGCAGGGGCCGGGCCCAGTAGCACTTGGCGTAGCAGCCGCCCTAACTCCGGGCGTCGCGATGCCTCCTCATGCGTGGGCCCCTCTGACCTGAGAAAGGCTGGGCCTCTGCCCCCAAGACTTCCATTTCTGCTCCTCAAGCCATCTTAGGCACACACCCCACTCCCACGCTGGCTGTCTTCTTCCCACATTTGTTCTCAAGGGCATAAAAACCCACTTCAGTCTTCAGCCGTCCCAGAGCTAACTCTGACTCACGCTAATATGAAGGAGGCTGCTGACACCTTCGAAGGCGGTTGGCTGGCCCGAGAGCTTTACTCCCTACAGCAGAAGGGGACCCCTGGGCTGTGCACAGGTCCATCACGGAGGGGAATCCCCTGAGCAGAAGACTCAGGGCTGTTAGATTCGATGGGAAGGTCTGTGCTCCTCTCTCAGCTCTAACACCTAGGCATCACTGAATCCTCAGCCATCGTGCTCATTTGGTGACATCAGCATCTTTCTCTCTCAAACGATGATACAGCAGTGGAGGCCCGCGCCACACCTCAGCACCTTCCACAGAACCGCAGGCTCCCGCGTCACCCTGCAGTCCTCAGACCCAAAAGGGCAGCAGCCCAGGGGACGCTGAGTTTGGTTTGAGGCGGAGAGTTCATTCTCTACTAAGGACATGTGGAAATTTGGCAGTGAACTGCCATCTGGAATACAGACAGCGACAAACCGTCTAACCCGGATGACCCCGTGGAGCCCCTGGGGATGGTTATCTGCCTGCAGTCGAGGACTGGTGTGGGCCAAGCTCAGAGTGAGGAGCGGCAGGTAAACCATATCCCAGGCACAGACGAGCCCACAGGAAAAATGCATTGGCAGGACCCACCGAGCTTTGGAGGAAACACTACATTCTCCCTTATGGGTGAAAGCTGTTTGCCACTGACAAGAGCCAAAGCTGGAGTCAGGGAGCATTGGTCACCCCCAAACTTGGGTCCTTGGGTATCCCCCTGTGACAGGAAGCTGGTCACTGACATGCCCCTCACTGTAAGATCATAGGGTTATACACTCTTCGATGACACCCTTGGGGTCCCATGCTGGCTCAGATAGTAAAGAATCTGCCTGCAACGTGTGAGACTTGGATTCTATCCCGTGGGTCAGGAAGACCCCCTGGAGAAGGAAATGGTAGCCCACTCCAGTGTTCTTACCTGGGAAATCCCATGGACAGAGGAGCCTGGCGGGCTACAGTCCACGGGGTCGCAAAGAATCAGACACAGCTTAGCAACTGAACACACACAGGTGCTACCCTTGGGGTCAAAGACACATCATCACGATACTACCATCGGCCTGCCCCAGATAAGATTACCTAAGCCTCACTATGTGATTGGCAGAGAACATTCACTGATAGGAAGGATCAATTGATCTCTCTGAATTAAGGAATGGCTCATCTTTCATTTGCTATGGTGTATTATTAAAAAAAAATTCGTAAAGCTTCAATATTCAGTTCCTATTCTGTTTTGAGGACAGCCATGTTGGACACATCCCTAGAGATGAGAAAGAAAGAAATAGCTGTTCCTTACTCTGTAGGGACCTGAGTTTAGCATCAGATGTGAAAATCGTGACGCGCAATCTCTGCAGGAGAGATAAAAGCCGGACCACATGCTGAATGGTATTTACGGCAGATGTGATCTTCAGGGGGGCTGTGGCATTTCCTGTGAACCTGGGGACGTGCTTCTCTGACGTGGAAGTCAGTGTGATGAGCAACAAAGCCATGCTTTGCTCCCCTGCCTTTACACAGTCCCAACATCGGTGGTTATCGGCCACTTGGATTCTTCAAACCAAGCGTTACCCTGCTCCACATACAGACGCTGCCCCAACGCCTGGAGAGTCCGCCCATACAGACGGCCGTTCACAAGTCCCCAGACCCCTGTGCTAAAAATAAGTGCACGGGGTATATGCCTTTCCTCTGGACTTCGCCCAACTGTGTATACACACTTACCTGCATTCCTCCGTGTGCATAAATAACCGATGTTCTCTGCTGGCTCCTCTGGTTTTCAGCCCTGGGACGACTTTCCTTCCCGCCAACGCCCCCTGCACATAGCTGTCTGCCCCCAGACACCCGTTAATTGACTGCAAACACAACTTTATTGCAAAATGACTGCAGCTTTATTAAGCAACTGGATTTACAGGCAATAACATAATCAATATAACATTAATATAGCACATAATTAAATAAGATTTCCACAAGGTCCTGCCTGTATCCTGAAATATACAAAAGTTAATTGTTTTTACCAAAGGCATGAACCAGAAGGGCTGGAAACCGCACTTGGAGGAACAGAGTCCCCAGTTGTTCTTAATCTTAGAGCATCTCATCTGATACACAGAGGGGGCAATACGAAAGCCACAGGAACGCTGTATCTCCGAGAATTCCCAGAAGCACCCCCTCCCAGGCACTGGGGGCGGGGAGCAGCCCTCATGCCATCAATTAATGCTCTCTTGATGGACTAAGACGCTAAAGGCAAGTAGCAAATTGCATTTAATGTGTTCTCGCCACCGGCAGAAAGAGGGCCTACCACCACAGGCTCTTGGAAAGTTACCACAGGATGTGCCGCGTCTGCTGAAAATGGGGGGACTGGGTCCTCCAGGAAGGAGACCAGCCAACGTGTCCCCAGGGCCCTGTGATGGTGTTCAACACACAGGGACACCCCCGCATGCTCCTGCACCCCCACCCCGACCCAGAAAGCCGAGCACTAGGGAGGGAGACGCGGTGGGGGCGCCCTGGGCAGCCGCAGCCATGGACCTTCGGAAGAGAAACCCTGGGGATGAGGAAACGTCCTCGGGAAGGAGCTTGCTGACTGGCTGGCTGGGCACACCCCTCCCCAAGCTCAGCCTCCCCAGGGAGCCCTGCCTCCTGCTCTCCTTCCAGTACCTTGGAACTGGCTGCTGGAACATTCCGATCCCTGCATGACCCCGAGCCCCTTCCCCAGAACGGAGTGTCTGACTTCAAGCGAAGTGGCCACAGTCGTGGGTAGCTCCAGGACGTCCTTAAGCCACTGGGCACTAGGAGCTACGCCATGGCCTCACAGTCAGGATGCCCCTCTTACAGGGCCGGCCGGCCCCACGGGCAGGGCCCTTCGCAGAGATGGTCTCTGTCCAGATGGAACATGAGGCCCCGGGGCCAGCACGGGCTGTCTCGCAGGGAATGGGGCACTCGGGACACGCGTAGATCAGAAGCCCAAGGTCCAGCCGGAAACAGAGTCATCGCTCCTAGGGGCAAATTTCAGCAGGTCCTGGTAAATTCTCCCTGAGGGTCTCCCTGCTTCAGGACAGAGGACGAGGCCGTCCGTTTGGAGGCAACCTGGAAGCTGGGGTGAGTGGGCCGGGCCCTGTGGTGTGGAGGCACCGCACCCCGGTCAGAGTGCCCCCTCCTCTCTGTCCCTGCAGGACCCCCGCTTCTTGTCCTGTAACACCCGCTGGCCGCCATGGCCCCCTCGCTGGGAACGTCTCCTTTTTCTCCATCCACAGGACTTGTGGGTCCTTAGAAAGCTCACTGCAACCTGGCGGGCTCACGTGTGTTTCTACCTGCAGATGAAGGATCTTTGTGCCTGAGGGAGTCTACGAGTCTCATGAATGCAAGACAAACCCAGCTGGGGCTGTGAAGCAGGAGGAAGAGGGAGAAGGGAGGAGGGGGATAGGAGGAGGGAGACGGGAGGAGGGGGGAGGGAG
>SJYQ01001883.1:112023-122217 GCA_006410935.1 Redunca redunca | reverse complement strand
GAGAGAGGAGGGGGAGGTGGGGGAGGAGGGGGAGGAGCACAGGATCTTCGTGTGCGGGGCTGGCAGCCAGGGTACCTGGGATAATGAGCTGCACCCCAAGCCCTCAGAGCCGCAGGCACCCTGGCTGGCACGGGGCACGAGTGTCGGCATCCGTGGGAAGCCAGGTCCTCTTCCCACAGACAGTGTGGGAAATGACATGCCAGCTTGTCGTATTTGGGCATAAAAAGACACTAAGAAAAATAGCCTCGCCTCCCGATGACAGAAAAATGACAACCAGATTCTGAGATGCCTGGGCTCTGGGACGGACGGGCTGCATCCCCAGGGGCGGGCGAAGGATCTGGGGGTGACAGAGGTCTCCGATGGAACGGGGAAGTTCTACCATGTGGCAGCACACACCATATGACCATCTCCACACGCCGGGCTCTGACGGCCGGGGGCGCAGGGGGCTCGGAAGGAGCTGGAAACCTCTCCATCCTGTTCTGGCAGCCAGCGTCGTGGAAACCCTGGGCTTCTGGGGTGATTCCTGACCCCAGGCCCCCACCCCTAAAATTAAGAAAATAATAACTGCCCCCTTCCCTATTATCACAGGTGAGTTACAAACGCTGTCCGCATCAGCGGGCTCTCCCTAAACGTCAGGATTCGTTGTTTAGTCCCTCAGTCATGTCTGACTCTTGAGACCCCGCTGACCGTAGCGCACCAGGCTCCTCCGTCCACGGGACTCTCCCGGCAAGAATACTGCAGTGGGTTGCCATGTCCTTTTCCGGGGGATCTTCCCAACCCAGGGAACACACCCGCGTCTCCTGCGTTACAAGCAGATTCCTAACCACCGAGCCAGGGAGCGCCAAGCGTCAGGAATGAACGCATCCTAAAGAGCTCTCATCTGAAATCTGCCGTGTCCCACTCTGCGCACACATGTGCGTGTGGCCCTCAGGCCCGGATCCGAGGGCACCCTGGAGTCGCCCCTTGAGGCCGTGTGGTGGGCAGGTGGGTGTTAACTGCCCGAGACGTGAATCGTGTTTACCATCACACGGGGCTGCAGCTCACTGGCTTCTGACTCATCAAAATGAAGGTGACATCAACAAGATTCCTTCCCTCAGTGGACGTCCAGAGAGCACCTTCCGCAGCTCAGCCGCAGGGGACCGTCACCCCTAACAGGTCGGCAGTGACAGCGACCTGCCCTGAGAACTCCTCACCCCTCCTTCTGAGACCACATGTTCCTAGCACAGGAAAGGCATCCTCACGGGTCAGATCCTCCCCGAGATGCGGAAGTGGAAGACGTGAGGCGACACCTGTGGTGTGAGGAGCAGGAGTTCTGCAGCTCTGGGAAGACGGAGTTGGCGTCAGAGGGCAGAGACGCTGCAGGAGCGTTTTTAAAGCCGAGGGACGCCTGCACATCAAAAGCTCTCCAACACGAGCAGTTGACTCTGATCACTGCAAATAGATCAGAAACATGTGTATCGAGTCCATTCCCTTAAAACGATGGCTGGGTGTTCCCAAATGCAGAGCATTTGGACGCCTCAGACTTTCTAAAAATATTTGGGGTTCAAAGTAAGCCTTTTAGGGAAAACCAAAGCCACATGTTTCTGATCCATTTATACTTAGCTTATCAAAATGTTGTTTGTTTTTTAACAGCTATTTGATGTCTGGGAAGGTCTTGGGGGTCTTCCTTATAGCTTAATTTGTTTTTCTTTCTTAGAAATGGGAAGAAGTATTTCCCAGGAGAAAACAACTTCAGTCCTTAAAGATGAGGCTGGTTTCAAACTTGGCTGAGAAATCCTTTGCTCTCTATATTTAGGTGTGGGTAAGAAGGGAGAGAAAACAATGCCGGAGGTCCAGAGATGCAGGTTCGCACCCTGGGTGGGGAAGATTTCCCGGAGAAGAAAAGGGCAACCCACTCCAGTGTTCTTGCTGGGAAACCCCATGGACAGGTCGCAAAGAAATGGACACAGCTGAAGCGACATGGCCCATGGCAAGAAGCGGGGAAAACGAGCAGGCAAGTGGGTGCTCGGATTCAAGACTCCAGCCCTGAAGCAGGTGCTGTGGGTGGATGCCCGCCCTGAGGGTGGGAGCCAGCTGTGGGCCACACCCAGCTTTCCTCGGAGGACGCTGCCCACAGTGGTTCACCCCTCCTGGAGCCGGAGGGACAGGGACAAGTTTCCCACCAGGTGCCCACATCATGGCTGTTCACCGGAGGAGGCGGCCTCACCCGTTTCCATCCAGCTACGGCCGGAGCACAACTGTCGTCTACTTTTTGATTCTCGGCCCTGTGAAGAGTGAGAGAGAGAACGCCGTCCACGTGTACAGGCCCACGTCGGGCACAGAGGACCCGCGACCCTCGGAATTGGGGGAGATCCTGGAAGGAAGCATCTGGGGAGACTGCTGGCGTGCCGGACCTGGGACCCGCCGGGGACAGGCAACATTTCTCCCCTTCCTTTTTTACTTCCAAGAGTCAATGCGTGGCCCCTCCGGCCATGGGCTCGGCAGGATGTCAGGGAAGGTCCGCTTTCCCCCGGCAGCTCAGCACAGACGTCAGCAAGGCGTGTGGGACCCCAGGGCTGGCCCAGAGGCAGAGCTCACACTGCGCGATGCCCCCCCTAGAGAACGCAGACGACTCTGCCCACCGAAAATGGGTCTGTGTGCTCCTGCAGAGCTTAGACCCTTCCAGCTCAGGGTCAGCGAGGCAGGAGGGGTGACCCTCCAGCTGATTCTTTAATGGGAAGGGATTGAGTGCAGCTTGGGATCCGGGCTATGGTCCTCCAGGTGTGGGCTCCACCTGGCTTTCAGAATGACCTTGACTTAATATGCAAAAGACCAGCCCCGCCCCCCATCACCTGCTGAGACAGGAACTGGGGCGGGAGCTGCTGGGAAACATGAATCTGAACACTTTTCCATGAGGGGAGGGTGTGGGAGTTATCCGAAAGGAGGATGGGGGGAACCCGGGGGAAACACGTGGGTATGGGTTTTCATCTGAGTTTACCTCTCTCAACCTCTGCCTCTCGCTGTCTGTCTGTCTTTCTCACACACACACTCACCACCCTGGGCACTCAGGGGTCCCACTCACCACCTCTGCTCCCTGAGTTCACCCACTGGCTTCATCTGGATGCTGGGAGGTGGCACCCCCCAGGCCCTGCCCCCCACCAGTGTGCTCATGCATAACCAGCAAGGGGTCCCCAGCGCGCCGCTCTGTGAGGGAGCCCCCACCCACCTGTCGCCTGTACGCATTTGCTGTCCATGAGACCTGAGTACTCAGAGCGATGTGGAACCCCAAGAGGGACTGCTGGGACCCTCCCGGGGACAGGACCCTGCTAACCCAGCCAGGTGTGCTCTAGAGGTGACGTCTCTGCAGAAGCGCCTGTGGCGTGCACAGGAGCCCAGAGTCACAGCAATCTGCTCTTCTGCGGAGGAAACCTGTTTCTCTTCCCTCCCAGTCCTGGCATTTTACCACCTTCATCATGATACCACACGATCCGCCTTCACCTCTGCGGGTTTTTTGCCATAAATAAGTTGAGTCGGCTGTGGTCAATTTGACAAACTCCATCCCGACACAGAGCTGAGCATTAAAACCAGACAGCACACAGCCTCAAAAAGGACGAAGAAGAGGATGAAGCTCATCAAACTCTTCTAGAAAAGTCAAAGGACCTGGGGACTACATGGGCTTCCCAGGCGGTGCTTGTGCTAGAGAACGCGCCTGCCAGTGCGGGAGACGTTAGAGATGCAGGTTTAACCCTGGGTCGGGAAGATCCCCTGGAGGAGGACACAGCGACCCGCTCCAGCATTCTTGCCTGGAGGATCCCACAGACAGAGGAGCCTGGCGGACTACAGTCCACGGGGTCACAAAGAGTCGGACGTGACTGAGCAACTAAGCGTGGGGACCACACATCCACCCTCGTGTGGAGAGCCACGTAGAATCGCCGGCAACAATGTCCGGTGCCAAGGGCAGAGCATACCAGGGACAAGTCCTAATTGGGCATGAAGTAGTCTTAAAACATCCTTTAAATGTTCTAAGTGAGGGGAGGCATTTGCAACCTCATCAGAATGTAGGGATTAACCCATGTGATGAAAGAGTATTAATTTACATCTGGGCCCCGGGAGGAGCGCCGAAGTCATACGAGAAAGATCTGTGCACCGGACTGTTCGCAAGTGACACGCACACGTGCTAAGGTGGAGCACACACGAGGCCCATCCACCCAGAGCTGCCGGAGGCCCCTTTGGGCTGGAGCCTGGACACGCAGCCCAGACTGGGCTGTGAGAGTGCCAGACCGTGGGCCTCAACCAGGGCCCTGCTTGCAGGCCCAGAGCGGGGAGCCAGCCACTCCATCAGAGCTTGTTATTATAAGACATCCCAGCCACGTGTCTCCCCAGGGGTGGGTCTGTTTAGAAGGCATACATATATCCGTTTATAAACAAACAAATAAATCCATATAATTGTGAAAGAGAACAGGAAGAAAAAGAAAGAAAGTCTTTCCAGAAACTTGACCTCTCCCTGCACAGTCTCCGCGGAAAGCCCGCGTTTTCGGTTAGGCCGCACTGAACCTACCGTGACGCTACTGTTTGCACTGCTGGCTCTCACATTTTGGTGTTTTTTTTCACTACTCACCCCAGGATAGCAAAGCCAAAAATATGCCATCCTGAGCAACAGGACACATCTGCGGTGGATCCACACAGAAGCAATTAATTTCCTGGTGGTATTTGTACACTGGGGGCCTGCTGCAGGCCCCCGTTATACAAACAGAAACTCCAGACAGCCCTGCTGCCTGATAAAAAATAAATCAGATTGCAGAAGGGCTGTTTGGCCCAGGACTGCTACAGGCAATGACTTGTAATGAGGCGTCCCGACACTAATTATGAAGCTTATTAAAGACAATTGTCCAACTTGTTCTAAGTGTAACCTATAATCACTCGGAAAAAGGCAAGACACCCAGAAGCCGCCGCCGGTGGCCCCTTGCTCTGCAGAGTGGACGACGAGGCATGGCCAGGGTGTGGCCTGCATCTCGGAAACGGTAGGATTGTCTCTGGCAGATTGTTTAGGATGAATGTGTCAGACCAGGCAGGTGAAAACCACCACGGCTGGGCCGGCCACCAGCACCTCCCTCCCCTCAGACACCTGCCAGGGGAGGGTCTGGAGACCCGCCCAGCTGAACACATCGCCCACACCATGTTTACCCCGTTACTTAGTCTGAACCTTTCTCCAAGGTTGCAAAAGCAATATTTCAATGTACTCTTTCAGGAGGGGGAAGGGGAAAACGAAAAAGATTAATAAAGATGTTAGGAGGATGGAGTGCGGCGAGACTTGTTTAATTATTCCCGCAGGACAGCCCCAGCGATCTGCTGACACTTAGCCCCGACCTGGCAAATCCTCAGTAAATATTAATATATCAACTCAAACAGGAGCCCTTGTTTCATTGGTTCATGGAGCTGGGAGAGATTCGCCACAGCAGTGAAAGAGGACGGGGCGGAGGGGAGGAGACGCGCGGCTTCGATTCCACCTTCTGCTCCACACACGAGCTGGGAGCCCCAACAAACTGGCAAGGCCGCTGGGTCGCCAGGGCTGCAGAGCGACACTGCAGATGCCTTCGCTTCCCTTTGTACAGCTGCTGGAATAATCCCAAAACCACAGCGGCAAGAGATCAGAACGGAGGAGCAGGCAGGCGGGCACACGAGAAATCGCGCTTGATGATCTGGGAGGCTGGAGATTTTAATAACGCGGAGTCCGCCCTGGGCTCCGTCTGTGTCCCCAGGCACCTTGACCCCCTGGACGAGGGCTCTCGGGAGGGGGACCCATCATTGCAGGGGTCTCGGCACTTGCGTTCGCCGGCCCCCATCACCGCCTGCTGCACTCGGGCCCAGGTCCACACAACCCCACAGGAATAGCCAAGCATGGGAAGGGCCAGTTTTGACCAAGCGTTTGCTAAAGGAGAGGAAAAAAAAAAAAATTGCCGGCTGCTTTTTTAAATCTGGCCGTTATATGGCTGGCGGTTGTGGTATTTTTGGAGTTTCTCTTTCCCTTGCCTCAAATTCAGATAGCTGTTATTGACACATCCTCTCATAAATATTCTGAGATCCCTAATGGCTGGATGTTTGCCCTGGGCCCAGGAGGCCTCAGAAGTTCTCCGGTGTAAGAAAGGGGGCTGGTGGGGCCACATTTGGCTTTCAGATGTACTGTGCCCGCAGAGTTAATGCGTGATTAATTTTATTCATAAAAATGTTAATCACTTCATTGTGAGATCTTCTTAGCATTCAGCACAGCCCGCACCTTTTTTAATTTCTGGTGCCCCCGTCTCACAGACGCATTTAATATTTTCAGACACTGCCACAGCGGTTGGAGGAACCAGCAATTAAGCATACGTTTAAAATTCAGTAACAAGCCAGGGCACAGCAGCGACAAACAAGCAAACAGGAAAAGGCAGGGAGGACAGGCTGCAAGTGACCAGCTCGAGGGGCTCCCACCCTTCCAGGCCACCCCTGCCCCACCCCCCAAGCCCTGGCCGGCCTGAGCCCCTCCCCGAGCAGAGGAACCCCGGCAGCATCATCCTATCGGAAAGGGCAGCTTCAAGTAGAAGGAATTAAGAATAAAAGCCCTTCGGTTTAGATGTAAACCTTCTCAGCGTCATTCCCACCACCGCAGGGGACCCTGGGATGGTGGGGACGGTGAGGACCCTGGGGTGGGGGGGAGGGGTGCCTGGGTGCACCGCCCTCCACCCCAGCCCCCTGGTGCAGCCGCGCCATTGTGTCCTTGCATTGAGCCAGTGCTCAGGACGCTGGATAAATGGATTAGAGGATCAGAGACACCCGCGGCGCCTTCAGAAACCAAACAGCAGCCACAGAAAGGGCTGCCCTTGTGCCCCGCCCGAGGAGGCAGGCAGGGGGTGCTGGTGGGGGCGGGGAGCGGCAGCCCTGAGGCCCAGCAACCCCGGGGACCTCCCTCCCTGGGCTGCCAGCCGCCCGCTCCCCTGCCACTGGCTGAGGCCCCCCTCCTCCTCTGACCTCCCACTTAAGGCAGTTCCAGAATATTCGGCCACTCCTGGGGCCCTCCAGGACCTCTGCCCCAGGGCGACTTGCAGGGGCCCTGGGCCTGCTCCTCTGCGGAACACAAGCAGTAAATGAATCGGCGTGAAGGCTGCTGGATTTTAAAGATGAATCTACGGATCGGATCTGTTGACACGTTTTCCTCCACCGAGAAAAGAAACACTTCTTACTTGAAAAGGAAGTAAGATGCTTCTGGGGTCTCTAAAAGCAGTGTGCAGCCAGGTCGGCCAGGCCCTCTGACCCCCTCCCCGCACTACCCCCAGGGGGGTCCGCGCTCAGACATCCATCCTGGGAGGGAGAGGGGCCACGTCCGGCTTCAGGAGCTGGGCCAGCGGTCCCCGGGGAGGACCTTCTGAGGTCTGGCACCTGGGAGCTCAGACTAGGGTGGGGCCCCGGGCGGACCTGCAGGCTCCTGTCCCCAGCAGAGCCTCGAGCGGTGGCTTCTCACACGGAGAGAACAGTCACCACCCGGCCCTGGATGGACGGCCCCGCCCAGGAGACCCTTCCCGGGAGCCCGGTTCCTTCCACATACACTCAGGGGTTTCACCCACTCTACCTCCTAGCTGTGCCCCCTGGCCGCCCAACCCGGACTCACCAACCGCCTCCCCCATCACCCAAACCTGGAGCCGCATCCTGGTGGGGGGTGGGGGGTGGGGGGTGCAGAGGTGAGGCAGGAGGCTCCCCAGGGCCTGGCGCCTCATGGGCCCACAAGGCGCAGGCCGAGTGCTCAGTGGTGGGTACCAGAGCCTCCTCGGTGGCTCTTGGTGGTCCCAGGAGGCCTGAGCGCCTGGCCGACTTGCATCCCCGCACTGGGGCCCCAGTGGTCCAGGCCCTGAGCAGAGTGCCAGAGTCTGGTCAGGCCTTCCAAGCCCCTGCCGTCTGTATGCCCCAAACCTGTGCCAAGCTGCCCCCACCAGCAGCCCTCCCTGGACTTGGCTTCCTTCCCCCCTTTCCGCACCTCCAGCACGGATGCCCCAGAGGCAAAACCCTGCCCCTGCTGGCGCACGGGTAGCCCCACCACTTTCGCCAGCGCCTTCAGCAGCCCCAGCCTGACCCTGCCTCGGCCACCTGGCAACCTCGGGCCCGCTGGCATGAGGAAGGGAAGGGAACCCCAGGGCCAGGACCAGAAAGAGGGCTCGGCTCAGGAGGGGGTCTTAGGCCCCCAAGGCCCCCACATCCGGGGAGAGGACCAGGGCCCACCCTGACCTCACTGTCTCCCTCTCCCCCCTCCTCCTCTGGCTTCCGAGCATCCTGGCCGAGTCCCATCGACAAGGACAACTGAAACTTTATAGGGCATGATTCATCGGGTGGCGGCCCCTTGGAGTCACAGCGAGTATTACATTAATCAGTGTCAGGCCACTAAAACCAAGATATGAATATGAATTCTCCTATCGCAGGCGAGATAAATGTGCTGATGGTGAATATAATTGATTGAGGGAGGGAGGGAAGGAAGGGTGGTGGGAACGATCTCAGAGACCAGCAGGCCATCAGTTCAGACATGGCTCGAAACCTGCTCCCCAAGTCCTCAAACCAGGAATGGGGAGAGGGTCTAGAAAATCGCACGTGGGACCATCTCCCAACACCGCTGCCAGTCTGGAGCAGAGAGAGGTGGTCTCGGAACCAGATTTGTTCTTTCTTCTCTTCCCTCAAATAAGACCCAAGAAAGACAGAAGTACACTGTTGGGACTTGCGGGGGGAGGGGGCGGTCCTTTCTGTGGGAACCCCGGTGCCTGCGGAGGAGGGAGGCCAAGTTGCCAGCCTTCATCCAGCGGATGTCCATCACCCTTACCTGTTCAGGTTTGGTCTTCTGATAAGACAACTGTCAGCCTACAAAACTGTCCTGGGCGGGGGTGAGAGGAAGGCAGGAGAGAGCACCTCTGCACACACAGATCCACTTTGGTTTTAAAGGCAAGGGGGTGTCTAGGTCCACTCCCAGGTATTTCAGGACCCCCCTGTGGGAACCACACCCTCGGCGTGCTCGCCCTTAGGTGGCTGCAGGCGCTGGAGAGATGTAGACAAACAGCCCACAAAGGGCAAAAATGCCTTTCAACGCTCGATTAAAAATTCATGTCTAGCTCTTCACTGGAGGAAAAACAGAACTCTGAGGCTGGCGACCTGATTTCTTTGGTGGGAGCTTCAGTCCCCAGGAGGGGAGCACAGACCCTTCACAACTTCTGGGCCACGGGGTTCTGACGCCTCAGAACCCCCTGGTGAGCAGTGTGGCCCAGGGGTCCCAAGTGTATTGGAGAGAAATAAAGAATGGAAATATGGGTTGAAAGCAGAGAGGCAGGCATGGACCAGCCTCTTTGATGGGGGGGGGGGGGGTGCTAGGGGTGAAAAGGGCGGAGCTGGGCCAGAAGCAGAGGATTCCAGGGCCCACCAGAGTCCCACCTGCAGCCTCCCAGAGGCGATCAGGAGTCTCCCCAAACGTCTTGCCCACCTGGAGAGCAAGCTGTCTGTGGGCTGGGAGCTCCAATTCCTCATCAGAGGGGCAGAGCCCCCCTTCTCCGATGTCGGTAGGTGTGCCCCCTCCCCAGACACAGGATTGGATACCCTGCTTCCCAGAGGTCCACACGTGGGCCCAAGGCTCTGCCCAAGGACTCTGGACTGAGAGCTGAGGGCCCGGCTGACCCTTCAAGTCCTAGCAAGGAGGACAGGTCAGAGCGCCTCTGCCGATTCACAAAGCCCAGTGGGGATTCCTGGCAAAGGCCGGAGGGGGTTCCTGGCTCACCAGCCCACCATCCACCCCCCACCCCCCCATGCCAGCAGCCTACGCAGCAAGCCCAGCACCGCACGCCCCCCTCAATTTCAAACAACCAGGAGGCACTCTAGAACACAGAGAAAGCCCTTCACCATCCTTCCGGCCTGGCGCCCGCAGCAGAGCCCCAAAGCTAAGGACCCCCAGGAAGGACACCTCCATCAGCCCCCCTTCCCGCTCGCAACCCATAGAGGGCGCCTCGAGCACGTCGGTTGGGGCCGGACGCGGCTCTACCGCTGCGGCCCCTCGGCTCCGAGGCCGCCCCGGCCGCCCCTGCTCCCCACCCAGGCACTCCCCCACCCCCACACGTGTGTTCGCCCCTTCGCGCTCCTTTCAGCCCGGGGGACCTGGCGGGAGCCTCTTCCTTTAGACTGATGGGGGCTGGGGGCGGGGACGCGCTGGAGAAGGAT
>SJYQ01001883.1:63402-105801 GCA_006410935.1 Redunca redunca | reverse complement strand
CTCCCCGCCGCCCGCCCTCTCCCGCCGCTCCCGCCCCTCCCGCCGAGCACGTGGTGCCCCGCGCCGGCCGGGCCACCTCCGCCCGCCCAGCGCCCGGGCAGCCGGGGCGGGCCCGCAGGCCGCGTCCCGGCCGGCGCGCCCGGCCGTCTGACAACCTGTCGACGCGGGTTTACAGCTGGCGGACACCGGGGTCTGCAGTTTCTGGCGCGTCTTGCTTGCTCACAAAACACCACCTCGGCGCCTGCTTTCCCACCGTTGGGCCGGCAGGGAAGGGGCGGGCGGAGGCGCGGTGCCAGCCGGCGGGGAGCGCCCTCTCCTCCGAGCTCTGGGCTCCTCCTCGGGCGTCCCCCCCGGGACCTCTTTTGGCACAAGTGCCCCTAAACCGGCGGGGCGTGGCACCCCGAGGCGGGCAGGGTGTTGCCCTGCGCCACCCCCCCCCAAACCAGGGATTAACGGGGCATCCCTCCGGCAGGCGCTGGCTCTCTGCTTTCGGAGAGACGGGCAGCCGCCGAGCACCGCGAGCTTTTCCAGCGGTGTGAACTTTGAGAAAGGCCACCGGCTGGGAAGCTTGGAGGAAGCTAACGGCCTGTTCTTTGGGGGCGGGGGGTGGGGGTACCTTTTCTTTGAGGAGAAAGCCTCACCGCGGCAGGAGAGACACAGGCCGCCCCCGCCCTGGCGACAGGAGGGGCCAGCATGGCCTGGACACCCCTCGTTTGTGCACTAGGCGAGCAGATGCTGGAAGTCAGCTTGTGCACAGCGCGCCGGCCCGAGGCGGCGCCGCGAAGAGCCAGGAGACAGGGCATCAGTCTCCCGCCGCCCTCTCCCCTTCTCTCGTCCGCCTGACCGCCAGCCCGAAGAGCCGAGAGCGACACGGCAGGACATCGCGTGCGCTCGGGAGGGCGATTCCGGGGTGCCTGGGGTCTGGTGGGGCTGGGGCGCAGACGCCCAGAATGCTTGGTCCTCCTGGCCTCCCTGCCTGCGCCTTGGACCGCGCCGGGGCAGGCCGCTCTTGCGCGGCCCTCGGGATTTGGCCCTGGAGGCTGGATGGGCGGCACGCCCCCGGTACCCGTCTGGGCTCCCTCTCCTACGTTGCGGCCAGAGCCCGGCGTGTACTGCCTGCGGCTGCATTCCGTCGCGCAGAGCCATGAAGGGGTGGCATCCACGGACCTGGTGTCCAGCTCGCTTTGGGCCCGTTAGAGACCTCAGAACTGAGGTCAGGTCCTCAGCGTGCTCTGCGTCGGTACCCTGGACACCCAGGCATCCATCTCCAGCCTCTAACTTCCTCTTCCAGTTGCTAGGGACCTTCCAGGCCCAGGGACTTCGGAAGCATCCGGAGAGATTCGGGTTCCCCAGCTGGAGACCTGAGGACCAGAGCCAGCGCCTATAATTAGCCGCAATAACGCCCATAATAGTGATTACTAATTACCAGCTGTGTAACCAGGCTTTATTTTCTGTGTTCAGAGTCGGATTTCCTTCCTGGTCATGCTGCCCACCCCCCTTATTTCCACACCCACCTCACCCCACTAACCAGCCCCTCTTCCCCACAGCAACTGCTAGGACTCCTTTCCTGCGGTGACAGTTTCTGGAGGTGGGAGGGCAGCGGGCAGGTGGGCGCTCCCTGTGACCACAGCTTCCTCCTGCCCCCCACCCCAGACCCCCAGCCCACACTCCCCAACCCCCTCTCACTTGCCAACACCCAAAACAAACCAAGGGGCCTTGACCACTGTCTTGTTTAGCAAACTCCAGTGTCACATTTCAGGGTGACAGGTAAACAGGTAAGCTAAGGCCTCTTGTGAGACCTGAAGAGCCAGATGGAATGTATGCCCAGAGAAACTCCCAGTGTCAAGATTGAGCCACAGGGTGAATCACCTTCTTCCCAGCCCTACCTGCAGCTGTGTGAGCCCATCACACCATAGCCATCCCAGCCTGGGGAAGATGGAGGAAGACAGGACAGCCTTGTCCTGACCCCCAGGGGGCTCAGCAATGCCGCCCGCCAGGCTCTGGCCGTATCTGCATCACCTCCTCTCTGGTCCTGGACTGATTCGGGCTCCTGAACGCACCTGGGAGGTGAGTGGTAAGGGCCCACCAGAAATGGTTCCCGGGGATAAGGCGGCTCTGGGGGAAATGGTACTAAGAAGCCCTGTGGACTGGCCCCCAAGGAGCCCTGGCAAGGTGCCTGAGGGTCCCTGTAGGCCTCCCTGAGTGCCAGGCACAGGATCCTAACGGAGTCTGGCAAGTCTGGCAACCACCCCTTCCCTTCTTTCTCCTTGGTATAGGGGTACAGGGGAACCCCCAAACTTGCACATGGAAAACTTGGAAGCAATGTACACAAAAAATAAATTTAAAAAAAATTAAGAAATGTGTCCAATCATCAAGAGGGGAGCAGAGAAAGATCTAGAACTTCCTGGCTCAGTGTCTTGCCACTGGCCCTCTCTTTTTAAGGTCAAGTGGTGAACTAGAGCCCAGGAAGGCCCAGGGTGCCTGAGCCAGGAGAGTGGCCCTCTGCCCAAAACCTCCTTGGGGCTGACTTGACTGAGCGCTAATGGATCCAGAACTTTCCCCAAGAGGCCAGCCCAGCTCAGCAGCTCAGCTCTTCCGACATCCAGGCCATCCACGGGACGACCCAGGCCCTGCACCAGAGGCTGGGGTTGGGGGGTGTGGGCGGTGGGGCTCCAGCTGTCCCGCCCTCGGAAACCACAGCTCCCAGTCCGGCTGCTCTGGGCCCGAGCGGGGAGAGCCCCGCTTCGCAGAACCTCAGCCACCGTCGCCGCCTCCCCTGGGGTAGCTCAGGGAGGCTGTATGCCTGGTCCGGCGGGACCCGCAGGGACGGGGCCTTCCCCCAGCCGGTCGCCGCCCAGTCTGCCCTGAGCCAGAGACAGGGCCTGGGAGCCGAGCAAAGCCGGACCTAGGGGTCGCTGCGAGGTCGAATCGGAGCTCTGGCAGGCTGGGTCCCGGAGCCCTGTGCTCAGTAAGGACCGCCCCCCCCTTAGGGACCCGAGGCGATTGGCGTCCATCACCCCGCAGAGCTCCCTTTGGCTGGAAAGCCCGGACTCTTGGCTCCCCTCCCGGCTAGGACGTGAGCCTCGGGAGGCACCCACGCGTGTGCACGGCCGGCGTATGCAGTCGCGGCTCTGGAGGGAGGTGACTGGTGGGCGGGGTGAGAGGTTCCCAGGCCGCTTACCAGGAGGGGGAGGGCCTGGGGTGATGGGTGAACAATGCGCGTTTGAACCAACTAAGCGGAAGGTTCATTTGCTCTGTTTATTATTGAGGGAGGAGGGAGGAGCGGGTTTTCTAACTGGAGGGAATTGCTAGCGCCCACCTGAAGCAAACCCTGTGCTTTTTCTTTCCCCAGACCCTCGTTAAGTTCCTCCAGTTCCCTTCCCTGCCCCTGCCCACCGCACCCTCTGTTTACATAAGAATGAGATTAAGTCTACCAAACAGCATCCTCGTTTACAATTTTATTCCCTCGGAAATAAACCTCCAGCCTTGCGAACCCAAGTCTCTGAGGAAGAGGAGGAAGCTCCCGGGGACCCAGTCCAATCCCCGAGCCCTCACGGACCTGCCTTTGTCGCCAAGGCCGGGGCCACTTAGACCTACTCGGGCACAGCGGGCGGCGCCTCGGCCTCGTCTCCTGCCTTTCCGAACGGCCCGGATTTGATTTGCAAATAGCGGGGCTGCCTCTCGGGGCCGCAGCTCGGATCGGAGGCCGGCCGGGCGGCCTGACCCTGGCGGCCTGACCCTGGCGGCACCCTGCCCCCGCGGCCAGTCCCCCGCCCCAAACCTTGCACCCTGATGGATGAAACCCTGGTCAACACTTGGGACCTTTCTCCAGCAGGATCCAGCCGGAAAGCCACCTCCGCTTAGCGACAGCGAGGCGAGTGTCAAACAGTCCCCGGGCAGCCGAGACCCTCTCAGGAGCGTCCAGCTCTCACCCTGGAGCCCAAGGGCTCCAGCCCAGAGCCAGCCGAGTAGGTCGGGCTACGGCGATTCCGCAGGACGTCCCCTCGGCCTGGATCCCTTCGGGCCGGGCCCGTGAGCTCCGGCGACTCCAGGCCCAGACCCACGCGGAGCCCGACCGAAGGTTAGCCCTGGTGCCTCCTGGCCTAGAGTAGCACCCAGCAAACGTCCTGAGCGCGCGGGACTGCCAAGACCCCGCGGCTAGACTTGCGCGCCTGCCTCAGCACGAGAAGCCCAGTGGGACCGGCGGAGTAGATTCCAGAAAAACCCGGGGAGAAAAATCGCCTTGCAGCTAGAGGGGTGGACGGCCAGATGCTCGGGGCCAAGCCCCGAACGAACGTAGAGCGCCTGTCTGGATGGAGGGGGTCGTGCGCCCCGAGCGCCGCGAGCCTCCTGAGCCGGCCTCCGTTTCCCCGGATGGAGACACGGACCACAGGGGCTCGGCCTGGAGTGTGGGAGGAAGCGAATTACATGCGTGTGCGCACATGTCAATATTTTATAAACCTCCCCTTAATTAACCAGATCATTTCCATTATGCCTCCAACCCCATCCACCGCAACGGTGTGAGGGTTTGCAGGCTTTATAATTTGATGCCACCAGACGGTTGCTCGGGGGCAGAGGTGTGATCTCCCGCGCCAGCTGCACTTGTATTTATTTGTTTTTCTCCCTTGTTCCTGTAGGGCGCCATTATGCAGTTTTTAATTAGTTTGTGTTTGTAGCTCACCCGTCCCAAATCAATGCCATCCCGGAGCACGGCGATGTAAATTCTCCAAGTACAGGTGTAGCTGCCTGCTCGGGACACGGGGAAGCGCGTGTCTGACAAATGAAAGCCGGGCGGACTGTCAGCTCTCGGCAGCCAGGAGGCACAGATCAAAGCCATCGGGGACTCCTGCGCCCTCGGAGCGCCTCAGTGGCGCGGCTCCTAATGCTATTAGAGGGAGAGCCGGGTGCAGCTTGGCGTGGGGGACAAAGTGACTGTTCATTTTGCTGGAATCCTGGGCTCCCTGGGCCAGCGCCGGCCTCGGGAGCGCCGTGGGGCCTGGTGGGCGCCGGGCACCCTGAGTTCAGGCTCGCGCCCCGGATGCGTGGGTGGCTGTGGGCACGTGTGCACGGACCCAGTGCTGGAGAAAGATCATTGCCACTTCCCGCGGGGCTCCGCAAGACTTTCATACCACCCACGGCCAACAGCCAGGACTTTGGGAATCTCAGGACGGGAGAACCCCCACCCCCACTCCCAGGTCCTGCTCGTTTCTCTTCTTGAAATGACCTCTATGCAATGAGTGTAAATGATTCTACCCAGCCACCAGGGAATTCTTTAAAAAAAATTTTTTTTTTGGATCGGGAATAAGAGATTGTTCATCTTTAACTAGACCACATAGAAATTATGATTCAACAGCAGTGTGTATTTAATTAGAGTACTCTCACTTGAATTTAATTACCTAATGAATTATTTGTTTAAAAGGTAGAACGTCTTGTTTGCCAAGTGTGTTGCAGACCTCTGATAAGAACTTGTGTTATAAGGACATTACCGTATAAGGCAGCCATGTAGTAGGGTTTGTGTTTTAACTCTTTCAGTGTGCAGTGCTTACTGTAGCACTCTACACACACACTGGGATCATTTCCAGGAGGCTGAGGGGAGGGCGGAAGCTCCTATTAGCCAAACAGAGGCTTAGTTCTGTTATGCAGGCAGGGCCCCTTCGAAATTAACATCCTCCAACCCCTTTCCTCATACACATCTATTTTTAAATGTATTTTATTTTTCAGTAGTTGTGTGTGCGGCCAGATGACAGCTGCCTATTATGACTCATTTTATGATTCATATTTGCAATGAAGTGGTCCATCTCCTTCAGGAAACTCCAGCCCAGCTTCTCTGGGTGCCTGACCCTCCATACTAGTGACAGGGAGGCTTTCTGAGGTCATCGAATGTTAGAGGAAGGGAAGCTACAATGCCCTGGACTGTGATCTTAATCCCTAATTCCTAAATAATGGGAGGATTTCATCCCCTCTCGTTTTGCAAGAGCAAATGACTCCAAACTGTGCCACCCTTTCCGGTGGGCTCTGAAGGGGACGTGTCTCCAGCTGAACATATATGAAATCCACCTGGTCGATCCACTGTTATTTTCATTCATGAGTCATTAACCAAATATTTAATTGTAGATTTGGGCAGTATTATTACATAAATATTAAGTGTTAATAATATAGTGTTCAACTAAGTAGGAATAAGCTTATGAGAAAAAATAAAAAACTTTGATAAGAATTATTAACTTTTTTAGTCTCATTTTTATCACAGCTGTGCATTTTAAAACTGATGCTTTAGCAACTGATAGTGGTTATTAATAAATTATAAACTTAATCATGTTAAGTTATGGTTACAGTAGCATCTTTCTTCCTAAAAAATAGATCTACATGAATACATATTTTAAACTTAGTTATAAATTTATTTCACATATTCTTCCAAATAACAACTGACAATAACAACCAGAAAAGACGTGAGATAATAGCTGAGGGATGATAATACATTCCTCAGATCTGAGCAAATCCAAAGACGATTTGCTAGTAAAACCCTCAAAGAAAATGGTTTGTGAGCAATGGAAGAAGGAAAATACTCAATGGCATATTTATGTTGGGCTCTTTCCAAAATGTTTGAAATTTAGACCAAAGAGTATTCCATCTCCCATGAGTCCCTCTCAGCCTTCAGTCACTTATATTATCCAAGATAAAGCCTACCTCCTAGAAATACCTTTGTAAAATCCCAGCTGATAAATGTGGGTCCACACAACAGTCTGGGTAGAAAGTTTCATCTTCTCTGCATAGTGCGTGGACCAGAAGTCACTGGCCGCTAGGTTAAAAATCTACTCATTTAAGGGGCAGTCAACAAGAGTACCCCACAGAGGACTCTGTGGGAGTTCAGGAGGCCGTTTCTGGAAAGTTCTGAAGATAGGCAAAACCCACCAGCATCTTCTAGGGCCATTCTCATAGAAGAGCAAAACCGGGGGTGTGAATGCTTGAAGGACTTCCCAGGTGAGAGTACTGGGCTGGGTTGCCGTTTCCTCCTCCAGGATGACCTTCCCAGCCCAGGGCTGGAACCCACAGCTCCCGGTCTCCTTCACTGCGGCGGATTCTTTACCACTGATCCACCAGAGAAGCCTGAATGGTCTGAGGGGGGAGCCTTAAAAAGCCCCAGGCCGGGGGGCCTTTGCCTGCTCTCGCACGGACATCCTTTGCACGTAAGGGTGCCCAAGGATTCTCTGGAGTTCAGGGCGTCTGCCTGCCTGCCTGCCACCGCCCCCTCCTCTTCACCCCTGGCAAGAAAAACCGCACAGAGAGGCCCCAGGCCGCCCGAGGTGCTGAGTGAGCGTGGATGCAAGGTGGGAATGAGGTGCTGAGAGAAGGAAGAAGCTCAGGAGGGAGGTTTTCTTCTCCCAGACACTCCTGCAGAGGGTCCTTTGGCCCAGGGAGCACAGCACCCCATGGCCGAGGAGGAGGCCGCTGTGGACAGAGCCCCAGGGCAGGAAGGTCCCCTTCTCGGATTCCTGCATGCCTGCCCTCGCCGTTAAAGCCCCTCTCAATGCTCTCCAGCTGAGGAAGGCTCCCAGGTCCCGGACAGACCATCCATGCCGCTGGCTGCAGGCACCCTTTGCCCTTCAAAGCAAAAGCACATGGCCTGTGGTCCTCCCTCTTGGCAATAAACTGAGTGACTGGCAGGCTAATCCTAGCCCCTGATTCAACCTGGAATGGCCATCAATGGTCAGAGGTGGGTCAGCTCAACCTCTTGCATGGGGAATATTGTTGTGTTTTACTAAGGGACTGTCTGTGCATGGACACAAAGCTTGCCGGAAAGACCCACTCTCTGGATGGAGAGCTGCGGGGGAGGGCTGGTCCTCCCCAGCCTCTCTTTGAAGAAAGGGAGGATTAACACCCTCTCGGCCAGTGACCACTGCCTCTCAGGTGCAGCTGATGGCAGAAGCTAGTTTGGAAGAGACTTTCTGAATCCTGCCACCTATCTTAAGCTGCCCCGGCCACCACCACAAGAACCTGCAGCCTGAGGTTTCAACAAGGGAAGCGTATCTTCTCACAGTTCTAGGGGCTGGAAGCCCAAGGTCAAGGTGTCGGCAGGTTCCACCTCTCTCCCCCTCACTCACAGATGGCTCCCTTTCTGGTCCTGCTGGTCCTCTGCAACGTTTCTCTTTTTTTAGGATTACTGGTCAGATTGAATGATGACCCACCTTAAAGAGCTCATTTTAAAAGATGAGTGAATGATAGTCGCTCATTTTTGTGACCCCATGGACTGTAGCCCACCAGGCTCCTCTGTCCATGGGATTCTCCAGGCAAGACTACTGGAGTAGGTTGCCATTTCCTCCTCCATCATTTTAAAAGAATCGCATCTTAATTTAAAGGCCCATCTGCAAATACCGTCACCTTCCGAGGTGTTACGGGGTTAGGCCTTTTGAGGGAACGCAATTCAACTCAGAATACCACCCACGACCACCCAGCCCCCTCCCACTCCAAACAGCATCAGGGTTCATTAGTTGAAGTCCTGCTCACTTCTGACACAACAATACATCCTTTACTTTGGAGGCAGAAAAATCCTGGAAGAAGCTCCAGAGTTGCTACCTCCTCAGTTTGTAGAGAACAAGAACATCTTCATTAAAACCAAAACAAAAATGTGTAATGTTCAGTAGGGTATTATATTCCCTATATGAACCCTTCTCAGTGTTGGTTATTATCAGAGGTTAAAGTTGGCCACTCTCTTCCATCTCAGCTATAAGAGGACTTTCATGTAACAGGGTTAAACTCTCTAGACGAGAAGAGCCTTAGTTTTGAAGCAAGCATGTTTGAGCAAGTGAATTTTATCCTAAGCCTGTAGTGATATCTGCCTTGTCTCCATCCCTCCAAGGCTGTCCAGTGGCTCTAGGAGGCTCCGCGCCGTAGATGCAGCCCCCTGCCTCCTGGCCAATTATCTCGGGAAAAGTTCAGCGGTATCGGCTAAGCCCTGTTTCCCAGATTTCACTAAAGAGGCGAAGAATGCACCGAAGTTAAGCCTCTGGCTCGAATCTGCTGGGGCCCTGAGGCTGAGGGTTAGGGCGCAGACACAAGTCTGTGGTCGGGAAGGAATTACCCAAAAAATGGAAACTCTGGGCCGCATTCCATCTTTTATCAGCAGCCGCACCTCTGCCAGCAGATGCATCATCAACAAGGCGGCGGGGTGTTGGGAGAGCTCTGGCAATCACTTCACAGGCTGCGGACCGTGTGACATTATCTCTAGAGTTGAGCTAAGTGGTGTGTCTGAGGTCACTTAGCCAGTGTGTAATAAATCCAGGATTAGAACCTCAGCACGCAGTTAGTTCGACAGTGTGACAGGACAGATGGACTCTCTGATCTCCGGATGCGACCTCCTTCCCACCCTCTCCTCCCAAACCCTGAGGGAGCCCCTGCGCCTGGGTGCGCCGATCCTGTCTCAAGACCACCAGCAGGCAACTTGGGGTGCTCCTGGCTCTTTCCTCCCTCCATCTTCCTTCGTTTCTACCCCCTTTTTTCATTTATTCTCCTAACAGGCACTTGTGGAGGAACCGCTTTAAGAAACGGACAGCGTCGTGTGCTGCGAGGGATGCTGAGATAAAGGAGACAGCTGTCCTGAGCACCCAAGTGTCTAAGGGGAGGCTGACAGTCTGGTGAAACACCTCCTTCCTCTGCAAGGCAGGAAGAAGTGCCAAGAGGGATCTCCGGTTCTTTACCATCAGGATCTCAGCTCCGAGTCCCCCTCTGCGTTTGGGTCTGTGATGCTGAGCTCTGCAAGCCCCGTGTCTGCATCGCTAGTATCTTGCCCCTAGACTCTGCCAACAGGGGATGCTTGGCGGTGTGGTGGTGGTAGTGTGTGGTGGGCGGGGAACCTGTAGGATGGAAGGAGCCTGTCCCAGATCACTTCCTGTGACTCTCATCACCCTCCCGGGCACTTTTCACCCCGGTGGCAGTGGTTCCTTCCTGTAGCATCAGCTGAGTCCAGTGTTCGGGTTTCTAGCATCACAGAACCAGACGGTCATGTCTCCTTGAGAGCAAGAGCTCATGACCAGCGTCTCCGATCCAGAGGTCCTGGGTCCCGCTGGTGGGGCTCTTTGAACTTTACTATCTCTACCTTCTTTCTTCTGTTTCCTATTTCCTACATCTGCCTCTGAGGAGCCCTCCTGTTTTCTTTTCCCCTTTTCCATTAACTAGTTGGAAAAGTCTTTGTACTGTGTTTGCTAGGACGGCTGTAACAAATGGTCCAGACTAGGAGGCTTACACGACAGAAATGGGTTCTCTCCCGGTCTGGAGGTTGAAGGTCAAGGTTGAGGCGTGGTGGGCCTGGCTCCCGCTGGGCTGGTAAGGGAGAACCACCCCAGGCCTCTCTCCTACCCTCGGGGGGTCCCAGGTCATCTCTGGGGTCCATTGGCTTGAGAAGCATCACCCTTCATTCCGCTTTCATCTTCACGTGGTTTCACTCCATGTGCATTTCTGGGTCCAAATCCCCCCTTCTCACAAGGACACCAGTCATACTGGATTAGGGTTCATACACACTCAAGTGTGGCCTCATTTCAACTCATTACAGCTGCGAGGACTCTGTTTCCACGTCAGGTCTCATTCGTCGGGGATGAGGGTCAGGAACTCAGCTCGGGAGTCTGGACGGTGAGTGGGGGGAGAACAGTTCAGCCGGCTGCTGCTCTTGAGTCGCTAAGTCACGCCTGCCTCTTTTGCGACCCCCATGGACCACAACCCACTGGGCTCCTCAGTCCATGAGATTGTCCAGGCAGGAATGCTGGAAGGTGGCAACATTGCCTTCCCCATGGGGTCTTCCCCATCCATGGATGCAACCCACATTTCCTGCATTGTAGGTGGAGGATTCTTTATGGCTGAGCCACCAGGGAAGCCCCAATTCAACTCATACCAATATCTAACTGAGAATTTGTCATGTTAATTTTCCTCTATCCAAATAACTAGGTAATTTCTGCTCCCACAGTAGGCCTGGGCTCATGCCAGAGACCCAGACACAGGACGCAAAGGAAGAGGTTATTGATTCTGCCAGTGAGGAAAGGATGCAGCGACCTACCACTGGAACCAGGTCTGAAAGGTGACCTGGTTTGAGATGGGTAAAGCATGTGAGCAGACGGTGTTCCCAAGGGCACACAGCAGGTCTCAGAAGCTGTGAGCATGCTGGCCAGGCTGCAGCTGGCACTGTCAGGGACACGCTGGGAAGTGGGGCTGCAGCAGAGTTTCAGAAGCACATGATGAGTTTGGACTGTGTTCTGGGCCATGAAAAGCTATGACAAACCTAGGCAGTGTATTAAAAAACAAAGACATCACTTTGCCAACAAAGGTACAGATAGTCGAAGCTACGATTTTTCCTTAGTCATGTATGGATGTGAGAGCTGGACCATAAAGAAAGCTGAGCACCTAGGAACTGATGCTCTGAACTGCGGTGTTGGAGAAGACTTTTGAGAGTCCCTTGTACAGCAAAGAGATCAAACCAGTCAGTCCTCAAGGAGATCAACCATGAACATTCCTTGGAAAGACTGACACTGAAGCTAGTTTGGCAACTTGATGCGAAGAACTGACTCATTGGAAAAGACCCTGATGCTGGGAAAGATTGAAGGTGGATGAGATGGTTGGATGGCATCACCAATGCAACGAACATGAGTTTGAGTAAGCTGTGGGAGTTGATGATGGACAGGGAGGCCTGGCATGCTACATTCCATGGGGTCACAAAGAGTTGGACACGTCTCAGGGACTGAACAACAGCTGGGCCCTGAGGAGGTATGGCGGGTCTGAAGGGAAGAAGGGTTAGGGTTAGGGTTAGGGTTAGGGTTAGGGTTAAATGTGTCAGAGAAGAACCAAGAACCTGTGTAGGACGGATATAGAGCTGAGAGCCTCTCAGGCAAGGTGGCTGCCATACTGGTACCTACCCGGGAGCACAGCGCCGGAGGGCTCCCGTGGGCAGACGAGGAGACGGCCCACCTCCCACCGCCCCGCTGCCCATGAGCAGTCCACTTGGTAAAGTGATGGGGGATGGCTGGTCCTCCTTCCTGCTCATATGCCTCCAGGCAGAACAGCTCCTTCATCTTAGATCTTAGATTTCCAGAGAAGATTTAGTCTGAACAAAGAGGTTTTTTGCCTTAATGCGAACATCAGGAATCACTGAAGTGCGTGATCCTCAGGTTTTGGATTCTCTTATCTTCAAGGGATCTGAAGATGCACGAATCTCTGATTGGTTATGAAGCCTGGCATATTCACTCAGCTCCTTGCTCTGTCGGGACTCCCTAGGTTTCCTGTACATATCCAGAATGTGCAATCATACCTTTTATGACAGGGTATTGAAGAATTTGATTGCTTTCTCATGATGTATGAAATGTTAAGTTAAAACAGAAATCTGGATTGACACAAATGTAAGGGGAAAATAATGCTGTCCTATAAAGGCAATTACCATTATTATCATTATTAATGATATTATTGATATTTTCTCACTGACAGATGGAAACAATTGACTTGCAAGCCTTCCCTTGACATGAAAACTTTCAGGCCATTACCCGAAGACTGAGTTAACAGTTTCATCACTAGGGCAGATAAATAGAGGGGTCATAAAGTGGGATAACGACCCTTCCGTGTGTGCTGCTGCTGCTGCTAAGTCGCCTCAGTCGTGCCACAGACGGCAGCCCACCAGGCTCCCCGGTCCCTGGGATTCTCCAGGCAAGAGTACTGGAGTGGGTTGCCGTTTCCTTCTCCAATGCATGAAAGTGAAAAGTCAAAGTGAAGTTGCTTAGTCGTGTCCGACTCTTAGCGACCTCACGGACTACAGCCCACCAGGCTTGTGTCACAAAACTGCGGATTGACATGAGGCGGAGTCCCTCCGTATCACAGGGAAAGAGCTATGCTATCTAGATGGTCTCCTTCCTGACTCCACAATGCACATATGCCACATGCAAAATGTATCGTTGGTCAGCATCTGCACGGAACAAACTCAGTGTCAATAGGTCCATTTTATCAGTGCCCCTTGATGTCTTCACTGGGGGATAAACCCCTCCAGGCTTCCACGAGTTAACTTGGTTTTATCTGGATAGAGGAAGCGAGCAGAAAGCTATGGTTGCAGTTTCGTTAACAGTTAGGTGGTTTACAAGCTCATCAAGTCTATTGCCAATTTCCAGGCTGCTCGTGCCTAACTTCATTATATCACAATGTAACCAGGTTATGTAAGAAGTTAAATAAAAGAAGCTCCACTGGAACCCTGGTGTGAACCCTCATCCCCACAGGAAGATTTCCTCTTATCAGAAGGGATGTGATTTTGTAGAACAGTGTGTGTGTGTGTTAAGTCTCCCTGTCCAAGCATGGAGATTTGTATCCTCGCATAAGGATGAAAGCTTCCGCTTCTCAAGTCTCATTCTGCGCCGTGTTGGAGCACTGTGAGACCACAATGGATTTACTTCAAGAATCTGATGGTTGCTGACTTTCTGCAAATTCTTCCTGCCCCTTGAATTCCCTATTTAATTTTATCATCAAGCCAAGCCATCCGAGGAGAAACCACCTCTCTAAGCCTTACTCCCGCCCACCTGAAATACAAACCTGTGAGCTTCCCAGAACTTTATTAAAATAGATATTGACTTTCTTGCCCAGAAGAATCATCCTTTACTCGTCACTCCCCCTGCCACCCATTAGTCTGTCTACCTCCAAACGCGTTCCCTCCTCCGATAACTCACCCTCCTTTTCCCCGTGGCTGCCTGAATCCATGTCCTGTGACTTCTGTCTCCTGAAAGTCTTTCGGAACCAGCCACGTCCCGCCACAGTTCAAGCCTGTAGCTTGTCCAAGGGCCATCTTTCCATGGTGCTGGGGTGATTTCACCAGCAGTGACCTTCATTTTACTGCCCTGCTGAAGTCTCCTTGGTCCTCTCGTGACTACAGAGTGAAGGGGCTCATCTCCTTAGCACACTGTATGTCAGCCTTCAGGCTTGGAATGTCTTTACTGGAGCTGGAAGGAGCTGAGCCGCTGTGGCTCTTCTCCTATCTCCTGGAAGGTCTATTTTAACGCAACCGAGTGTCTCCTCTAGAGGAGAGAGGGTTCTCGGTGCAATGCGAGCTTCGGCTTTTGTCTGCATCTATCATTTACTACTTCGATTGCTTCCACTTTCCAACCCACAGTCTGAGCCCAGACTTGTCTTCTCCTTTCCAAGCTCATCTTTCATTCCTTGGTATTTAACATCCAGCTGGAAAACCCATATATTACCTTCCAATTCCAAAACTTCAGAATTCCTTGGAAAGCATGTTAAAATGTGTGGCTCTTGCCCTAGGAAACTTCTGATTTATTAGATACGGAGGTGGGTCCACAATTGAATTCTAAATAGATCTGTTTGGGATTTGGTTGAAAACACACATTTAAAAAATTGGTTATGTTTAATGGAAGAATAATTGCTTTACAATATCGGGTTGATTTCCGCCATACAGCAAGCTGAATTAGCCATAGGTATACATATGTCCTCTCCCTCTTGAACTTCCCTCCCACCTCCCACGTTTTCCACCCCTCTAGGCTGGAAAACACACCTTTTATGAAAAACACATTCATGAAAACGTGTTCTAGATGCAGAGTTTGGCCCTTCAGCTTCCATGAACTTCACTGCAATATGCTACAGACCCTAAAGTCTGTGTGGATGGCTGGCCTGGACACCCGCTGTCACTAGCCCCCAGGTTCTTCTATTCCTGTTTGCTCCCTGTCTGTTCACTTTGCCCTTAATCTCTTCTTCTGCCCACCTCGGTGCCCTCATGAGCTCTGTCCTGCCCCTTCTCTCAGTCTAGGCACCCTCAGTGGAGACCCTCCCCCAGATCCTGGGCTTTCACCACTGGCCTCCCAGACCTGCGTCTCTCATCCAAATCTCAGCCGAGTTGCAGACCCCGATGCCCAGCTGCAGGGGCCTCATCCTCACTGGGCAACCTGCAGGGTACCTGCTGCTCTTCCTGTCTCTGCGATGCTAGCGGAGAGTCCCATCCTGCCTGGTGTAGTTCATATCTTGGCAGCTGGCCCGACACCTCATTAAGCTGTTCACCTTCAATTCGGTCTTGTTCATCAACCCTTTATTCGTTGCTGTCATTGTTCAGTCACTCGGTCGTGTCTGACTCTTTGTGACCCCATGGACTGCAGCACGCCAGACATCCCTGTCCTTCACCATCTCCCGGAGCTTGCTCAAACTCATGTCCATGAGTTGGTGATAGCATCCAACCATCTCATCCTCTGCTACCTCCTTCTCGTCCTGCCTTCAATCTTTTCCAGCATCAGGGTCTTTTTCAATGAGACAGCTCTTTGCATCAAGTGGCCAAGGTATTGGAGCTTTAGCTTCAGCATCAGTCCTGCCAATGAATGTTCAGGACTGATTTCCTTTAGGATGGACTGGTTGGATCTCCTTGCAGTCCATGGGACTCTCAAGAGGCTTCTCCAACATCACAGTTTGAAAGTATCAGTTCTTCAGTGCTTAGCATTCTTTATGATTCAACTCTCACATCCATGTATAACTACTGGAAAAACCATAGCTTCGACTATACAGACCTTTGTCAGCAAAGTGATGTCTTTGATTTTATTCTTTGACTAAAGTTTTTTTTTTTCTATACATAATAGGCAGGCTGAGAACATGGCTGGGGGACCATTCCAGGAGGGCCTCGTAGGGTCCTGCTCAGTTACAGGCGGAGTAACATAAACATGTTCTTGTCAGTAAAGGTTTTTTGTATAAAATAAAATGCCCCCTGACAACCCCATCCGCTGCCTTCCTCTGCCGAGCCTGCTCCTCTCAGGGGCACCTGCCCTCCCCCCTGGGTTACCCTCCCTGCCCTCTGCACACTCACAGACAGGCATGTGCTCACCTCCCCATGTGCCTGCGTGTGGCTGTGTGGGGCTTTGTCCACGTGACGCAGGCCCATTTGACCGCCGTCTGTAACTCAGGTTCATCTCAGACGTCTTCCTTATCGTTTCCATGGCAGCAGGCACAGACCCTCACTGCGGCTCAGACACCGTTGGTCAGGATCCCAGAGCTGATGGAATTCCCTCCCGGTTAAGGGGCATTTCAGTGGTGTTCAGTCAGTTATTAGCCGCATCGGGCTGTGGGGTTTTTCCAGTAGTCATGTGCGGATAGAAGAGTTGGACCATAAAGAAGACTGAGTGCCAAAGAATTAATGCTATTGAACTGTTGTGCTGGAGAAGACTCTTGAGAGGCCCTTGAACTGCAAGGACATCCAAGCAGTCCATCGTAAAGGAGATCAGTCCTGAATATTCATTGGAAGGACTGATGCTGAAGCTGAAGCTCCATCCTTTGGCCACCTGACGCGAAGAACTGACTCACTGGAAAAGATCTTGATGCTGGGGAGGATTGAAGGCGGGAGGAGAAGGGGATGACAGAGGATGAGATGGTTGGATGGCATCATAGACTCAATGGGCATGAGTTTGAGCAAGTTCCAGGAGACAGTGAAGGACTGGGAAGTCTGGCATGCTGCGTCCATGGGGTCGCAAACAGTCGGACAGGACTGAGCGACTGACAACCACCCCCAGGGGCCGAGGCACAGTCTGGCGAGGCAGCTCCGCCGGGCTGGCTCTCCAGGCTGGATGTGTGTGCACTTCTGCGGGGGCTGCTGTTGTGAAAGTGCGCAGGTCTCCTCCACAGTGATGACGGGGGAGCCCCCTGAGCATTGGGGGCGACTCCTCGTGGGGAAGCCAGGGCCCCTGGTAAGCTGGGAGCCCCCCACACCCTCTGGGGGGCTGGCTGTCCCCTATTGCTGTCTGCCCTGGGGCGGGCCAGGTGAAAGGGCAAAGGGCACTGAGGACAGAACGCACCTGGGGGAGCCCTCACTCCAGGATGGGGATGGGCAGAGAGCACTGGCGCACAGGGTCCACCCTGAGAACCACGGGGTCCTGCTGCAGCCCTGGGGTCCTGGGCCAGCCCTCGAGGCCACCGGCGGGCCCCCAGGAACGCAGGATCCCACATATAGAGTGGACACTGACACGCTGAAGGCGCGGCCCAGACGCACCTCTGCTTTGGGGCCCTGCGGGTGGAGAGGGCCCGGCACCGTAAGGAAGAGACTGGTCCTGTATGAGCGGGCAGCGGGTATGCCCACGGGGATGCTGAGGGCTGGCTGCTGGAGGCAGCTGGGCCCAGCACAGGGGACAGCGGCCCAGTGGCCAGGGCCCTCCTCGGGCCACTCTCCCCGCAGGGTCCAGAGCAGGGCAGCACCCAGAACCCTGAGGGCAGAGGGCGGCAGGGTGCCCTCAGTCCCTGGCTTCGGCATCCCTGTGGGCCACACTGTCTACCTGTGGCCCCGCCGAGCCCGCGTGGACAGAGTGCCCAGATCACTGGTCACATTCGGGAGGAGGTCAGTCAGCAGCCCATTCACTTAGGAAAGCTGCTTTATTACTATTATTCCTTTCAAACGTGGGCCTTGTATTTTAAAGTCTAATTTACGCCTTAACATTCTTCACAGACTTTTGCCGAGTCGCTGTCTGAAATGCAAATGGGGTGATTTGCATTGCGCTTCTACCCATTGTTTCTTGTTTCAGTTTCTGGGGTTGTTATCATTCCTCCCGCCCTCCTGTTTATTCTCAGCCGAGCAGGTCTGCTGTCCTCTCTCAAACTGACTGGGGTGTCTGTAGCTGAGGGGTGTATTTTGATGATAAATTCACAAAGGCCTTTCCAGGAGAATTCTACTTCTGTCTTCAGGGCAGGCTGTGTGCCTTTCCACACCTGAGGGGTAACCAGCTCCTGTGTGGGAGGCATGGGACAGAGTTAATGGCCCTCATAATTGCCTTAATCACCTGCAGCCACACCCTTAAAGGGTCAGTTTTAGGTTCAAACAAAATGACCTCAATGCAGTTGACTTGGGAAAACGTAGCTATGGCTCTGGGGCGCCTCGACCTTGAGATTTGTAAACCTTAACACTAAGGGGCTCAAAGAGGATGAAACATGTATTTCTGAGTTTCTTTGTGGTTGCCATATTGCCCTCCAGAATCGTATTTGGGGGTGCATGGAACATTCTGGAATTCTTCTCTTGGGATGGGTAGTCACCTCATATTTTTATTTTGTCTCTTCACTGAACGTCACTGACGAGCCACAAGCAGGAAGGATGGACTGGTTTCTGGGTACCGTCTCCCACTTGCTGTGAGTCTGGGGTCAGGAACAGGACAACCAGAGAGGAAGCAGGTTCCTGGCCGGGTCCACAGGGACACCCTCCCACAGCCATGAATTCGGTAACTCAGGACCCAAGTGGAGCGTGTCCTGCCCACGTTAGAATCCTGAACGGAGACTTGCACTCAGCCAGTCCTTCCGAACCTGACCAGGGGCTTCATGAACACTTGCGAGCATGTGATGAATGGGGCTTTATGCGGCCTTGTTGGAAGCTCACGCCTCCGAGACTCACCACTGTGGGCCTCTGGCCGCTGTTAGGCACGAGGTGATGAGGGCACTTGCCGCCTTTCCCGCAGGTTTCGGGGCAGACGGAGAGGCCGTGGTGTCACAGAGGTTAACGGAGCCCCAGCCTGAGTTCTGGGGAGCCTAGCCGGGGCCCGGGGTCTGGAAGATGCAGCAGCTCCAACGTGGGCAGGGTCCCTGGGGGCCCTGGGGGGGGACATGGCCTGTCCGGGGCCGGCACACAAGGGGCACGTGGAGAAGGGGCCCGTCTGGGCGGCCTGGAGGGACGGTCAGTGGTCCGTCTCAGCTCGGTCCACACACAAGACCCAGGAAGGTGGGTGTCTGGGATTGAGGGGACTGGCAGGGGACCCTGGACTCAACAGTCCAGCCCTCAGAGAGCTGCTCAGTAGGTGCCCAAGGGCCCAGGACCCAGAGAGGGTCCCCGCAGTGCTAACACAGCACCACAAACTTGGGGGGCTTGAAACAGCAGACCTCTGCTCCCCCACAGGCTGAGGTCGCAGTGCTCAGGGTCATGCTCCCTCGCAGGCTCTGGGGGCTGACCCTCCCTGCCCCGCCCGGCCGCGGGCTCCAGGCTCCTGGGCTTCTGCCTCCACGCCACGGAGCCTCCTCCTCCGTGCCTGTGTCTCTCTTCTGCTTCTCGTGAGGACGCTTGCTGCTGGATGTAGGCACAACCAGATAGTCCACAGTGCTGGGTTCCCGTGGGCGTCCGTGAGTCGATTAAACTTACGTCCTCAAATCTGCCAAGACCCTTTTTCCGAATATGTCCACCGTCCCGGTTCCCGAGGCTAGGATGTGGGCGCATCTGCTGGTGGCCGCCGCCCAGCCCATGACAGGACTCAGCGCCTGCTTCTCCTCCTCTTGGTGGAGAGAATCTTGGGCAAACTCCCAGGGACTGGGCCACGTGGACCCCGAGGCCTGGGGGCGTGGCGTGGGAGGGGAGACGACTCCTGGCAGCTCCCAGGTTTCTACACGGTGACACAGACAGTCTCCGAGATGAGGACCGGGCCCACCCGTGAGGTGAGCCCTGGGACAGCCCCCCACCCCTGCACCCCCGCGCCCGGAGCCCAGACCTCAGAGCGTCTTCTTCCTTCCACCACCCACCAGGTACGCGAGGACTTCGTCTTATTTTTATGAGCATCCAAATCAGACTGAGGACTCAGAGGAAAGTTTTCTTTTAACTCTTTTCATGCC
This sequence comes from Redunca redunca, assembly GCA_006410935.1. Classification (NCBI taxonomy): domain Eukaryota; kingdom Metazoa; phylum Chordata; class Mammalia; order Artiodactyla; family Bovidae; genus Redunca; species Redunca redunca. Next base: position 86,232 of record SJYQ01001883.1, on the reverse strand, counting down.
CGTCACGATTTTATGGAGCTTCATCGAATGTCCTCTTTTCCAAGCTAAAAACTGACATGTTTGTCTTACATATCATCCTAGACTTCAGCGCTCAGGCTGGCGAACGAGAAAGACATCGTTTGAGAACTGGCACCAAAGCTGTCTGAATTACAACTGATCAAATTCGAGAGGATAAAGCTGCCAGATTTTAATGTCGCGTAATTAAAGCTCCCCTCATTAAGGACACGAGAGGAAAGGGGAGCCCTTTCAAAGCTGCTTCAGTTGCCGTTGCCAAGCGCGGACCTTCCTAACTTCTCCACAGCTAATTACCCTCTGAGTTTCTGCAGCTGCTTTCATCTGGGAATTCGGAAGTGCATCTGAGTCGCTTAGAGTGTCCTGTCAAGTCAGGGACTCTGGGCTGCACTGAAGTAGGAGACAGTGCCCTTGGGTGACCAAAGGGCACGAGCAGTGGCAGCTGTTGGTACCTGGAGCCCGTGGGTTCTCACCGTCCCTAACACACTGCATCCATGTGGTGGGAACGCCAGGGCCACCCAAGGGCATGTCACAGTCTGCCAATCCCTCTACCATCACTCTGGGCAGAGAGCTTGCCCCCTCCCTTCTGCTTTATCCTTGAGTAACGCTTCATGCACAATAGCTAGTTCTTATGTTGATTTGCTTTTAATTAGTGGTAAAGAGCCACCTGCCAACGCATGAGGCGTAAGAGACTCAAGTTCGATCCCTGGGTTGGGAAGATTCCTTGGAGACGAATGGCAACCCACTCCAGTATTCTTGCCTGGAGAATCCCATGGACAGAGGAGCCTGGCGGGCTACAGTCCTCGGGGCTGCAAAGAGTTGGAAATGACTGAAGCAACTTTCATGCGTGCTTTTAATTAATATCCTTTCTTTTCATTTACCCATCACTGTTTCAAGGGGATAAGGACAAAGATTAAAAATGAATCAAGCACCAAGAATGATAGAGAATTCAGCACCAATTTGGGCTTCGGGGAGGTACCGTATTCTCCAAAAAAGATAGTCTTCTTCCAGCCCCTCCCACCTTGACCCATTAATTCTGCCCGCAGAGGATACCATATTATGGGTGTGCTTGCCTCTGTGGAGTAGAGATTTCAATTTGAAAAGAAAATGTGTGTGTCTGTAATGTAAATGAATTAATTTAAAATACATATGGAAGCTTAATATTTAAATGAGGGCAATCATGAATATATTTGAAAAATAAATAATTACCTACAACTTATCCTGAAGACACCAATGCACGTACTTAAAAGAGTCAGAGTCAGGGTCAGTGAAAGATACCAACAGCCCCCGAACACTACCATTCAAAATCTGGACGGATTGCCGCGATCACCGCCCACACGAAGTGATTCAAAACCCAGGTCCACACTCGGCAACTAGCTCCGGCTGTCCCTTCGTTTTCATCTGGAATTATCTTCTCTATGTGAAGTAAAACTGCCCTGGAAATAGAACCGGTGGGATCTGCTTTTGATTTTTAAAGATGTGTATTTCATACTGGAGTATAATTGTCAGAGTCAGAGGCACAATGAAGTGATTCACCTATGCACGTACACGCGTGCGTGCATGCAAGTCGCTTCAGTCGTGTCTGACTCTGTGACCCCATGGACCATAACCCGCCAGGCTCCTCTGTCCACGGGATTCTCCAGTCAAGAATACTGGCGTGGGCTGCCATCTCCCTCTCTGGGGCATCTTCCCCACCCAGGGATGGGATTTCTGTCTCTCGGGGTCTCTCGCACTGGCAGGCAGACTCTTTACCACTGTACCTCCTTGGCTACCATCTTGCGGAATCTTTAATATGGGGAAACCACAGACTTACTGAACATCCATCTCTTCAAGTTAGACTCTGCAACAGGACAGGTTCTGACTCCGGTGTGAAATCTGCTTCCAAACATGGACTCACAGAGCTGAGCTCACCACCCGGGTGTGGACCCTGTGACGGAATGGAAGTCAGCGGGGTCAGGGGAGCCCCAGGGTTCATTTCTGATTGGCAACCTGACTTCGTCCACAGGTGGAGTGTCCTGGATGACTCATCCTTCATTTATTTCTAAAACTGGCACCTTCCGCCACAAGTAGTTCAGTAGAGGGAGGGAGGGGGGAACATAGTCTGTGATTTAGACTTTACTTGGCTGATAATTTTGACTTGGTGGGTTTCTAAAAATAACAGATACTGGTTGTGTCAAAACAAGAACGTCGAGGTGAGATCGGAGGGTCACTACTTCTTTTAAAGTCCTTTCCATTGATTATTGACCGGGAGGCTGTTTACTCTCCATTGGGAGTGGCGGCTGATGGAGCGGAGAGAGAAGATGTTCTCTGCCATCAGGGGGGAGCCAGCAGATTTTGACAGGGGAGAGGGGGACCACTCCTGGGTGAAGCCACGTCATCTTGACACCTGTCTTGGCAGATGAGGCTGTGGCAAGACAGGCGGATGCCTGGGGCGTGATGTCAGTTGGGCATCTCCTGCCCTGCAATTACCCAGGAGCTGATAAAAAAAAAAAAAAATAAAATCAAGTTTGAAATTCGATGTGATTCACTAAGTTAGTCATCACCAGTTTGCATAGAGTTCAGTTCTGGAGGTGTTGCCTGGCCCTCCCCGGGGCGAGGAATTAAGACTGTGCTGTCTCTCCCAGCCAGCCGGCTCATCTCACATTGCAGGCCCAATCAGACTGAAGCTCTGGAAGGACCCAGATCCACCAGGGAGTGCTTACCTCCTCCTCCGAGAGCCCCCGAGTGGGCCTTGCTTCGAGGCGCGAAGGTGTCAGGCAGCGCCTGCCCCAAGTCCATCAGCGCCTGTCACCGCGCTTTTGCATCTGACTGTTTCACAGCTATTATTGTCTTAAACAGCTGAGTCTTCCGCAGCGTCAGGGTCTTTGCCATCTCCCTCCTGGAAACAGAGTTTCCAGGGAGCACGGTGCAGAGCTGCACATGGCAAGGCAAGGGACAGAAGGTCCAGGAGGGATCGGCACGTTAAACCAACAGTCAATTAATTTCCCCACTAGGAACGCACCTAAGTGGGACCCTAATGGCGTGACCAAACCTAAGTGATGAGAGCCATTTCCTCCGCTCCCTGGGTGCCATTTAAGATTCCAAATGCCCACTTTCCAATGACACATTGGGGGACTAAATGAATTCATGCCATTGATTTTTGTCTTTTTCTTTCAGTAAAAACAATTTAGACATATTGAAGAGAATATAGAAAATTGTAGAAGGGAAATAATTCTTCCACTCGGGTATGACCCCAGACAATATTTTTGGGGATGCAAATACAAACATAAATAAAATAAGAGTCATTTTATATAGTGCTTGGTATCCAGATGTTTCCATTGACTTTATATCATAAACATTTCCCAATGTCATTTAATGTTCTTAGTAGTATACCATTTTACTTTTTGGATATTGGATTGTAATTTATCCTACTGGATAAATTTAATCCATTTAATCATTTCTCTATTTTGGGCACTAAGTTCATTTGGGATTTTTAAATAGTTCTGAATAATTATTTACAATGGTGTACCATAAACTTTGAGACCTCAGTTAGGTCTTTAGGGTAGATCTCTAGGAATGAAATCCCTGGGAAGAAGAATATATACTTTTTAAAGGCTTTTCCTAAATAATGCCAATTGTACCCTCCCAGAATATATATTTAAGGAGAAGAGGGCGACAGAGGATGAGATGGTTGGATGACATCACTGACTCAACGGAGATGAGTTTGAGCGAAGTCTGGGAGATGGTGAAGGACAGGGAAGTCTGGCGTGCTGCAGTCCATGGGGCTGCAAAGAGTCGGACACTTTCAGTCCGAGCCACTGAACGGCAACAGACACATACCGACATATACAAGATTCACTGCTTTATGGTGGGGCCACCTCTCCGCATACTCAACAACCCTGAGTATTTCAATGGAAAAAAGCAAAAGAAATGTTGCAAATATGTGTTAGGTTAAAACATGTAGTTACTGGTTTCTTCTGCATTTCTTTTACTGCAAACTTTTTTTTTTTTTTAATCTTTAGCTCCGACTGCTCAGTGCGGAAGCTGTGCTCTGCAGCAGGGCAGCTGCTTGCCCTGGGCGCTCTTAAATCTAAGGGTAGTGACAGTCTGACTCCGAACGGCGTTCCTCAGTCTCACCAGGCACAAGTCAAGTGCTCAGCAACTCTTGAGACTGACGGTCGGTCCAGCGGGCGCATAGATACAGGACGTCTTCAGGGTGGCAGGAAGTTCTGGGGCGATGCTCTAGAGCACACCCTGGAGGTGGGCTGGGAAGGAACACCTGGAGTCACAGACACGGGCACTGGGTCTCTCCGGGCCCTGGCAGCTCTTGGTAACTCCAGTTTCTAGCTGATTTGCCGGTCCAGCACCTCACTTCTTCAGGGTGGGAGCCTGGAAGCATCCGCAACCTGGGGCAGAGTCATCACTCGGAGATGAGAGCATGGCTCCCGCTTGGGTTCAGGGTCATCCTGTGTCTTGATGCCACAGAGAAACGGCCAGGCCTCGACTTCACTGAAGACACAGGTCGTGTTGGCGTGACCTGTATGCAGCTACACGCCCCGATCCTGAAGTTCTGCTGCGTAGTCTCACTGGTGAGAGTGTTGGTGATCTGGCCTCTCTAGGCCTTGTGTTTGCCGCTCAGTCGTGTCCGACTGCACCCCCCACAGAGTGCAGCCGCTCAGGCTCCTCTGTCCACGGGGCTCTCCAGGCAAGAATACCGGAGTGGGTTGCCATGCCCTCCTCCAGGGGATCTTCCCGACCCGGGGATCAAACCCTGGTCTCCTGCATTGCAGGAAGATTCTTTACCATCTGAGCTATGGGGAAGTTCTTGAGACATGGTAAAAATAACTTAATGGGAAAAGTTGCTATGTATTGTTACAATACAGTCATTACCAAAACTTTACCCTTTGAGATTCGCTGCCCCATTTAGAGAGTCCTGACCCCCAGGAGGACGGAGAACCCTGCCAGGCCAGCAGGGGTGAGCTGCTCACTCCAGGCTCTGCAGTCCTTCTCCAGACGGACCATGGGCAGTGGTCAGGCTGAGGCTCGCATCCGGGTGGGCAGTTTGGCTTTTTGCTTTTATTTTTTCATTACAACTTCGATTTGAGGACATTGATACACCCTCACGTCAAGGATCTCAAAGACGAGCCATGGGATGCGGCTTCCGATGAGGAAATGCTTCCCACCTGCTTCTGGAAATCAGGTGAGCTCACAATCCAGCAGAGGACTGTGTGGGCAGTTGGGTGAGCCCTCGTGGGCTGAGGAGCTGGTGCTCCGCTCCCCCCCTCCCTCGGGCAGCAGCTCAGCAGGCGTGGGGGCTTTGAATGCTCCTCAGTGCCCTGAAGTAGCTCAGTCCCTCAGGGCTGGGAGGGGCAGCTGAGCTCCCCACGTGTTCCTTGGAGGGGGTGGGTAGGTGCCCCTCGGAGACAGGGAGCCCCAAGGCCAGGGGACGGGAACAGGGATGCACGTCCTGGGAGGGCAGACTCCAGGTGGGCAGTGCCCTGCACCCAAGCCTGCTTGCAATGAGGCGGAACAGCCATTCTGTAGGCCCCTCCTCCGCCCCCCTGAAGCTCAAATACTGCAGAAAAGGATATTTATGGAAGTATTAATACATTTCTCCCGAGAAACACAAGCTCAGCCCAGATGAGTGTCTCTCCTCCTGCCACTGGGAGAATTGCCCCTTTGATGGCCTCTGACACTGGTTGGTGTTGAGACGGCTGATGAGGAAGCTCCTATTAGTTTATTGATAAGGGCTGGGTGGCATAGCTTGAGGACGCGAGACTGTTCGCCAGCTCGGGGGCTTGTCTGGAGCAGGGTTGGACCCCAGCGCCTCCTAACGGGCTGCACCGAGGCGGCCGGGGTGCAGACCAGGCAGGGCTGGCGGTTCACTGCCCTCGGGGCAGGGGCCCCCGCTGAGCCGCACGAGCCCAGCCAGGCCACGTGGACGATTGAACCGCAAGGCATGTGAGGATGACCGACTTGCCGGATTTGCCCAGAAGCTTCTGGTTTTCCGCTGGAAGTCTTCGGCCCGAGAGGCCCTCCGTCTGGAAGGTCTGGACTTTTGGTCGTCCATGTATCCTGGCAGGTGTGGGCTGGGTTCTTCTGACTTTCCTGAAGAAGCCTCTCTCTTTTCTGGGATGCATGTGGGTTCAGTCATGCCCGACTCTGTGACCCCATGGACCACAGCCCACCAGGCTCCTCCGCCCGTGGAGTTTTCCAGGCAAGAATACTGGCGCGGGTTCCCGTTTCCTGCTCCAGGGCTTCTTTCCGACCCGGGGATCGAGCTGCGTCTCCTGCTCCGCAGGTGGAGTCTTTACCACGGCTCCACCTGAGGCGGGTTAGTCGCTCAGTCATGTCCGACTCTTTCGACCCCACGGGCTGCAGCCTGCCAGTCTCCGCTGTCCGTGGAAAGCCCCTGTTGGTATGGTTGGTTGCGGATGAATGTTCACGAGGGAAGCGCTCTCTCAGCTCCCATAAATTACTGTTACTCACACAGAGCTCAGGCTTTGGGTCTGGGGGCAGGAGCTCTGCCCGAGGGGACCTTTTGCAGGTCCCAGGGCAAGCCCCTAGAGTCAGGCCCCAGGTCACTGCTGGCGAGGGCGGTGGGAGGTGGGGAGAAGAGGGGTCTCCACGGGCCAGGCCCAGGCAGGTTCCTGGGGTGCCTGGCACCGGATCGGCTGCAAGGTGACTGACTGATGGGAACTTTAGACGCAGACTCTCCCTTCTGACCCCGGGAGGATGGGATGCAGGTCGGAATCAGTGCAGTGTGAATGGACAGGTGACGAGGACCTTCTGGACAGAACATGGAACTCCGCTCAGTGTTGTGTGGAGGCCCGGGTGGCACGGGAGCTCGGAGGAGAATGGACACAGGCGTCTGTGTGGCTGATCCCTTTGCTGTTCACCTGAAACTGTCACAGCATTGTTTGTTAAGCTGCTATACCCCAATGCAAAATAAAAAGTTTTTTTTTTTTTTTAAAGCAGTGCAATGCGGCCCAGAGGGAAATTCATGAATCCCAGCCCAGGTACCTGAGTCATGCCCTGGAATGGAGAGCCGGCAAGGGCAGAAACTCTCCTGGTGTGTTTACAAAGAGCCTGAGAACATTCTGTCTTCCAGGAATTACTCTTCAGATTCTTTTATAGTTCATTAAAGAGCCGGAGAGTATGAAAAAATTTCGCCTGAAATCTGAAGTGCCCGATGAGTGGGATAAATGTTTGGCTTTATTTTGACGGCGTTGAGAGATGCCTTTGATTTCCACTGCTGGCTAATCTTTTCGTTTTCCTGAGTGCAGGTACTCGATTATAAATTAACAAGGGAAGGGAAAGCAACGGTGGGGTGTTAATTGTGTATAATTACTCGAGATGCCGAAGTATTTTACAATTGAGATAATTTGCCTGAAAGTGTAGGTATTTAGCAAAGAGAATTTATGGTAATTCCCCGATTTCCCCCCAACTGCCTGGTAATCTTTGTAACAGGAAGCCGCAGCACAGAGAGTTCTGAACTGAAACAAAGCCCTACATGAAAGTGCTTAAAATGTGTCTATTTTATTCCTATTCCTATTCAGTAGGAATCCAAAACAAAGTCACCTGATTGAGGATCAATAGACGAGTGAGTGAGGGGAGACCCGCGTTTCTTTGAAGCCGGCAGAGGCGGGGAAGTAATCCGCTCAGACAAGGGAGCCCTTTAATTCACAGGCTCCAGCATGGGAAGCCATTGTGAAGTGGGATTTGCTGGGTTTCGGGTTTTAATTTGAACCGTACAAGCAGGTGCAGCGGTGGAGGCCGACACTGTTGCCACCGCCGGCAAGTGAAACTCACATTAATCCGTCTTTCTGGGTGTCTTTCTGGGTGTGATCGCTTTTCTGCAGAAGCACCCCCGACCCCCCACCTCCTTCCACTTGGTTCTTCTCCTCTGCAGCTTCTCTTACCTGGGGACGTGGTTTCCTAAGAGGGAAGAACAAAACGAGCAGAGGCAAGTTCAGTTATAAATTTGCTAACAAAACTTCACCCGCAGAAAATTTTCCTTTAACCATAAAACGACACGGACGGTAGACACGTTTGAGGAGTAACCCTCCTGGAAGGTGCCTGTTACTAAAACAAAGGCATCGACTGAGTGGCTGTCCCCACCCAGGGGACCAGACCCCTCCCCGTCTGTGCCCCAGCCCAGGGCGCATGTAAGGGCTCTCCCTCCTGGACCAGGCTCACCGCACCTCTCGGTCCTGACCTGGGAGTGACAGCTGACTTGGAGCTCGGAGTCTGTGTGGGTCCTCGTAGGAGTGGATGAGGGAGCTGCTCCCCGCTCCAGTGTCCTCCCGACGGGGTCTAGAACCTCTGTGCTTCCATCTGAGATGCACAGAATAGGAGTGACTGAGGCAGGGCCCCCGAACTCCGGGACCCCCCAACATTCCCTTTCAGCATCCGCACTGATGTCCTCAGATGCTGACCCACAGTCAGGCATGGCCGGGTCCAGGGCAGGCAGAGGGCACGGGGGCCTGGAACGCAGAATGCAGCAAGGACCGCACCCAGCGGAGCTTCGGGGGGGACAGGGCCACCGCTGCGTGCAGCCCCCGGGCTCAGCTGACTCCCCTCCCCTCACCGGGCCTCTCGAGGGACAGGCCGGTGCGCCCGGCTGTGGTTGTGAGCAGTCAGCTGCCGCGCTGGCGACTGTGAAGGACTTTCCAGTTGGAGAGTCACGTGCAGAGGCTCAGAGGATGGTAGAGGTGTCTGGAACGTGAGAACTAGCTGGGGGGTCTGTCACCGAGAGAGGTGAACCCGGTGTGGTAGGAGAGAAGGCTGCAGATGGCACAGGACAAATGAGTCAGGCCAAGGCCACCCCGCATCCCGAGAGCTGGAAGGAGCTCTGAGCCCATCTCAGCCCTGGGTGGGTGTGGGGAGGGAGAGAGGAGGAGTGTCCCGCCATCTATCACAGCGACAGGGATGGCTCAGGAGAGACAGGGCTGGGGCCTTTCTTGGAGGAGATAAGAGCCCGGTCTGATCGGGGATGCAGAGAGGACCAGACCCACGTGCTTTTGTTACTTTTGTTCTTTCCTAACTCTGAGAGCTTGGGCAGGTTACTCATATCTCTTTTGAACCATGACTCTATTTTTATTTATTTATTTTTTAAAAATTTTTATTTTAACTTTAGTTTACTTTACAATACTGTATTGGTTTTGCCAAACATTGACATGAATTCACCACGAGTGTACATGCGTTCCCAAACATGAATCCCCTCCCACCTCCCACCCCTTACCATCTCTCTGGGTCCTCCCCATGCACCAGCCCCAAGCATCCTGCATCCTGCATCGGACATAGACTGGCGATTCGTTTCTTACATGATAGTATACATGTTTCAATGCCACTCTCCCATCTCATCCCACCCTCTCCCTCTCCCCCAGAGTCCAAAAGTTCACTCCATAGATCTGAGTCTCTTTTGTTGTCTCGCATACAGGGTCATCATCACCATCATTCTAAATTCCATATATATGTGTTAGTATACTGTATTGGTGTTTTCCTTTCTGGCTTACTTCAGTCTGTATAATCGGCTCCAGTTCCATCCATCTCCTTAGAACTGATTCAAATGTATTCTTTTTAATGGCTGAGTAATACTCCATTGTGTGTATGTACCACAGCTTTCTTATCCATTCATCTGCTGATGGACATCTAGGTTGTTTCCATGTTCTGGCTATTATAAACAGTGCTGTGATGAACATTGGGGTACATGGGTCTCTTTCTATTCTTGAACCATGACTCTATTTTTAAACAGAAATCAAAAAGCAGCCTTTGCTCCAGGTCTGGGACTTGAGTGACACACTCTCTTGTTGTTGTCTCCTCTTTGCGACCCCATGGGCTGCAGCCTGCTAGGCCTCCCTGTCCATCACCAACTCCCAGAGCCCACCCAAACCCATGTCCATTGAGTTGGTGATGCCATCCCACCATCTCATCCTCTGCTTCCCCTTCTCCTCTTGCCTTCAATCTTTCTCAGCATCAGGATCTTTTCCAATGAGTCAGCTCTTCCCATCAGGTGGCCAAAGTATTAGAGCTTCAGCTTGAGCATCAGCCCTTCCAGTGAACATTCATGGTTGACTTCCTTCAGGGCTGACTGATTTGATCTCCTTTCTGTCGAAGGAGCTCTCGGGAGTCTTCTCCAGCACCACAGTTGGAAAGCATCAATTCTTCGGCACTCAGCTCTCTTTATAGTCCAACGGTCACACCCATACATGGCTGCTGGGAAAGCCATGGCTTCGACTAGACGGGCCTCTGGCAGCGAGTGGCGGCTCTGGTTCACATTGTTCGAGAAAAGCAGCATTTCTTTCCTTTCCTGTTGCTTCTTCCACCAGGCGGAGAGACAGCTCCGGGAAGTCTCAGGAGAAGCGTGGCCGCAAGGAAGTTTGAGCTGATGGGTTCAGTAAAACAGGACGTCAGATGAGATGCTGTCCTGTCTCCTGGTTCCGAGAATGACCCTGAGCTGGGCTGTGCTGTGCTCAGCCGTGCCCGACTCTTTGTGACCCCATGGACTGGGTCCCACCAGGCTCCTCTGTCCATGGGATTCTCCAGGCAAGAGTACTGAAGAGGGTTGCCATTCATTTCTCCAGGGGATCTTCCTGACCCAGAGATTGAGTTTGCATTGCACGCAAACTCTTTACTATCTGAGCCACCAGCCACCCAGTGAATTTTTTTTGGCGGCACTGCGTGAAATGTGGGAGCTTACTCCCCTCACCAGGGGTCAAACCTCTGCCCCTTGCGGTGGAACTGTAGAGTCTTACCCACTGGATCACCAGGGAATGCTCAGATGGTAAAGAATCTGTCTGCAATGTGGACGACTGGGGTTCGATCCCTGGGTTGGGAAGATGCCCCTGGAGAAGGGAATGGCTACCCACTCCAGTGTTCTAGCCTGTATAACAGCAACAATAACAAGACTCTGAGAGACTTTCCTGCATTGGAGAAGGAAATGGCAACCCACTCCGGTGTTCTTGCGTGGAGAATCCCAGGGACAGGGGAGCCTGGTGGGCTGCCGTCTGTGGGGTCGCACAGAGTCGGAAGCGACTGAGCAGCAGCAGCAACAGCAACAATGTCTTACCGAATGCTTAACTTTCACCCCAAAACAGCGCAAAGTACTTCTCGCCCTTTTATCCTTTTCTTGTCCACAGCACCTCTCAAGACTTTTTTTTCAACCCTCATTTAATGTCCAAGGGTCTCATGGCTAATCTGAGAAGAATCCAGGATTTAAACTCGGGTGCACTGATGCCAGAGTTGAACCTGAAAACTGCGACTCGTTTGTAAGCAGTTCAGTATTCCTGAAGATGGCCAGGGTGCCTGTACCTCAGGGTGCCTTTCAGGATCATGGCCACATCGGCTGTGACAGTTCAGTGTGTCCTCTCGAGCTGACGCTCACGGCCGGCCCGTCTCTGCATCTGCCCCTTGCCCCAGCCATCAGGGCTTGGCAACCGCTGAGCACGTTTTTAGACGAGGGTCTGTGTCCTTGGTTGGTTGCTGTGAATGCTCCTGTCTCCAGGTCTCTTAGCTCAGCAGCTTGTTGAGCTTTGCCCACGTGGTTTTAAATTGTGACCGTTTTCAACCAGCACTTCGTGAATGACCAGCCAAATGCTGGTTGCCCTGTTGCTTTCTACAGGCTCTTAGGTGAGTTACCCTGACTCGGAAACGAGCTTTGCCGGGCCGCCCACTGCGGTGTCTCCTCGCTCCTCCTGACGTCAGCGCTGAGGCTCTGCGCCCCGCGCCTACACACCGGGAACTGAAAATGTCCCATCTGCCTCAGCTCACCTGGCCGCCCCTCGTTTTGGACACTGACCCTGAAATCTCTTCCTTGGAGGTGCTGGTCTTGCGCATGATACAGACCCTTCCCCTCAGGGGCCCGGGAGTGAGCAGTCACTCATTCACTGGGCTCCTGGCCAACTGTCACCCGGGGAGGTAAGGGCCTCGTGTAGCCTGGCCTCCTGGGATCCTCCGGAAGGGTCCCTGGATCTCAAGCCAGCCCCCGGTCCCATGTGCCGTTACGGGATCTCGTATTAAACTGTCTCACCTCGCTCTCTGTCTCCGCCGCTTCGCTCTCATCTGAGGCTAGTGAGACTGTGCTGCATTTGGTTGGTGTCCAGTCACCAAGTTGCGTCTGGCTCTTTGTGACCCAGTGAACTGAAGCATGCCAGGCTTCCTTGTCCTCCACCAACTCCTGGAGTTGTTCAAACTCATGTCCATCGAGTCGGTGATGCCATCCAGCCATCTCATCCTCTGTCGACCCCTCTTCCCCTTCGGCTGTTGCCCTGAGCTTTCCCTCGGTGCTATGATTTTCCTTAAATGGGACTTGCTCTGGGGGGCCCAAGTGGCTTCCTCTCCTGCCCACAAGGGCTGGCTTTCTTCCCCCACCACTGGGCTTTGCATTTCAACCTCTCTGGGTGTCTCCTGCAAGAACGCAGCGTTTCTCTGGAGCCTGCAAGCTGACTCTCTATTTCCTTAAGTTTTTTTTTTTTTTTAATCTTTCCCCTTAGTGCTGTTAAACATTCTCTTGCTAGTTTGAAGCCTGTCCTTTCAAAACTCACTGTGTCTGTCAGTTCCCCGGGGGGAATCCCCAAGTGCGTAAATTATCAAAGCTGATTGTGCATCAGCCACTGACCCGAGGGGCACCCACCGCCCATTTCCTGGCTTGGAGGGTCTGAATGCCCTGTGAATAGTTAAGTTATGCATTTGCGTCTCCTCTAAGTCAGAATTAAATGGGTTGTTTTCTTAGTATGCTTGTGAACACAGGGGTGGATTCTTTCCAGATTGGCTGATGATCAACCAGGAAAATGCATGAAAAGAGCTGCAGACCCCCCACCCCGGCTTTCTCTCAAGCTGCCACAAGCCTTGGTGTCCGTAAGGAAGCTAGGCTGTGTGTGCAGACCCTGGGCCAGCCCCCGAGGCACTGAACTCCAGCAAAAGGCAGGCTGTCTGAACAGAGCGTGGAGCCCTTCCACCCAGGAGGCACCTCTGCTGTCCCCCCACGCGGGTATCCTCCGGTGGCAACCCTGACGAACGAGGGGGGCTGGAGGCCCGTGTGCGCTCTACCCCTGGTTCCCGACCCCCCGAATGGACAGAGGGACCCCTATAGGACTGTGTACATTCTAGCTTCTAAATCACGGTTCTTGGTTCCAGAGTTCCTGTTGAGTACAAAGGAAAGACTTTTATCCTTTACTCCGCTAAACACTCAGCCTTCCCAACGTCTGAATCCTTTGGGGAATCTAGGACTGAAGACTGTTAAAATGGCTAAGAATTCCCGATCCCTGAGAGGTAGGTGTCGCTGGAAACCTAAATTCTGCCTCGACGGCTGTTTGCCACATCTCCTCCAGCCCCCACTCCTTTAATTTAATATCATGAAAGTCAGCCTGGCCCTGTTTTCCTGCCTCCTAGAATATCCAGGCTGTCCCTTCTTCCCTTGGTTTTTATTCTTTTTTTCTTTTCCCATGGTGATGTGCTTTGTGGAGAAGCTTAGGAAGTTGATTTTAGCAAGCATGTACGTTCAAGTCTGGTTCGATCAGAAGAATCACAAGCTTTGGGGGGACTCAAAAAAATTCGACATCCGTTAACAGGCCTAGAATCCAATCATGGTTTTATGGACCCACTGATTTCTTTTCTCAATCCTTACAAAAAAAAACATGAGCTTTTGACCCAGTATTTAAAGAAGAGAGTCCTTATCACAATTCCAATGTCTCTCTTCTCGCCAAGTGGTCGCTGGCACCCGCAGGGACAGAGCCATCATCCAGGCCTGGTTGACGCTGGTCCAGAGGCCCACGTGCTCAGCCCTTGGTGTCGGTAAAGAGAAGACCCAGGGCACCGTGCCAACAAAACCCAGCCTTCACACAATGCAGCTTGCATCAGTAACTCCGAGCGGGAGCTTTTCCGCAGGAATATTCTGGGGTTGTGCACTCGTTCAATCCCACAAAGTCTCTCTTTCCCCCAAATAATGGCATCCCATTTTCCAGACAAACGACACCACAGCATTCTTTGGGGACCATGTTTGTGGTGGGCAGGGCCAATTACATCATTCACAGGGCTCAGGGGAAACTGAAATTCTGGGGACTCTGGTCCAAAAATTACTAAGAATTTCAAGATGGCAACAGATTGGCATCAAACCATGTGTGAGGCCCTCTGAGGGAGGGGTCCCCTGGGAAACCGAGCACCACGTCCCCGAAGCTGGCCACGGTGGTGGATCTCACTGTTCAGGCAAAGCTGAGGCATCCTTCCAGCCAGAACGACGGTCCCCCCCACAGCCCCAGCGTCCAGGCGGATGTGTGTCTTTACGCTGCAGCGCAGGCTGTGTCCTCACCCAGGGGTCAGCCCCCACCCTGTGGCCCCCAGCTCTGAAGACCCTCCACCCCACAGCTGTAGGAAGCGTGCGCAGCCATTCAGTCGTGCCCGACTCTTTGTGACCTGTAGCCCTCCAGCCTCCTCTGTCCATGGGATTCTTCAGGCAGGAATACCGGGTAGGTGGCCACGCCTCCTCCAGGGGATCGTCCCAACCCAGGGGTCGAACCCAGGACTGCCGCGTGGGGCCCCCAGGGAAGCCCGGCTGTAGGTAAACTAAACACCAAATTCAGACCTGGCTCTTGGGGTTTGCAACACCCCGAGGATCACGTGCTTGTCCGTAGCTTCACAGACAACGAAGCTTCACGAAGCTTGTAGCTTCAGACAACTTCAACCGAAACAGCCGTCTTCACACCCTGGGGAGACAAGGCCGGGGTTGGCCGAACCTGCCGGCGGGGAGGCGTCCGGTGGAGCCTCCACTGGGGTTCAGCTGGCCCATCAGTGTCTCCACAGGCACGTGGCTGCCTGTCCCCTCCCCGTCTCATCCACAGATGGCCTGTTTATCCATGTTGCAGACTTTTTAATCTGGATGAGTTTCCGGTTCAGGATGAAGACAAGAGGAAGATCCTGGCTGGCCCCGAATAAGGCTGCAGGCCGGCACTGCCGTGCGGCTCAGTCTAGCCCCATCTCACAGGTGGGGCGGTGGCACAGAGTGGACGGGTGAATGGCCGGACCCACTGTAGACCCCAGAAGGCAAGGGGGCCAGCCTGGGAACCTGCACTGCCCCCGACGGGGCCCTTATCGCCATGAGATGACTACTCGTCCTCCCTTGATAACTTGGTAAGCTCCATCTGAGCGGGGCGTGCTCGACCATTGCGGGGCAGGGGGAGGAAGGCAGGTGTCCACGCGGCTGCAGCTCCAGGGCTGGCCGGATGGACAGACGCTGCAGGCCCCGCGGGAGGTGCAGTTCAGGGGCCCACACGCTCAGCCCCGAGGGAGGTGCAGTTCAGGGACCCACACGCTCAGCCCCGCGGGAGGTGCAGTTCAGGGGCCCACACGCTCAGCCCCGCGGGAGGTGTAGTTCAGGGGCCCACACGCTCAGCCCTGCGGGAGGTGCAGTTCAGGGGCCCACACGCTCAGCCCCTCGGGAGGTGCAGTTCAGGGGCCCACACGCTCAGCCTCCCAAGCTCTGGAAGGAGTGGATCCATGTGATCACCTGCCTCTGAACCGCACCTGGTTCAGTCCACCCCTCCAGCATCCTGTCCGACTCTGCTCCTCGTGTTGGCGGTGGTTGGACGACCCCGGGCATTTGAGAACATGTCAGGCTCCTCTTTGCAGGAGTGAACCCCCGTGGCTTGGATCCTCTCTATGTTGTTAGGTCTACACGTGACCCAGACCCCTGGAACCCCTGAATGTGCTCCGATGCTCTGATGTGCAGTGAGTGAGCAGGTGAAGGGTGTGTGTCCAGAGGAGAACGTGTCCGAGTAGGACAGATGCTGGGAGAAGCAGCTGTGAGGACAGAGTCTAGCCTGTGGCCGGGTGAGATGGTAGGTGACGTGCTGGTCTTGGCAGCCGTGGGCCAGGACTAGAAGGCCCGCACTCCACTTAGAGGCATCTGCCTCTGTGCACACTAGGTCGCTTCGGTCGTGTCTGACTCTTTGCAGCCCCGTGGACTATAACCGTGCAGGCTCCTCTGTCCGTGGGATTCTCCAGGCAAGAATGCTGGAGTGGGTTGCCATGCCCTCCTCCGGGGGCTCTTCCCGACTCAGGGATCACACCTGCGTCTCTTGTGTTATGCCGAACTGCCAGGTAGGTGCTTGATCACTGGAGCACCTGGGGAGCTCGGAGCATCCAGGAGATGCGTAAGGCCTTTGGACCTCTGCAGAAAGTTGCCTGACGCAGTAGGTGGGGTGGTTTAGAATAAGGACACGTGGGATGGCCGCAGGAGGAGGACGTGGGGCTGGATGGAAGACGGGACCCGGGAACCGATGGGAGTTCAGGGGGAAGCTGCCTGGGGACTCCTGTGTCTTCAGTGAGAAGAATGTCTGTCTCTCGCCACCCCGCCCCACCCCCTCACCTCACATGAATGAATGAAGTGTTGATGAGCTCACAGGAATTAGCAGAAGTCCTAGCCCCCAGTGTGATGGTGTCTGGATGGAGGCCTCTGGCCACTGGTGGGCTTCCATGACGTCATGAGGGTGGGGCACCATCATGGGATCAGTGCCCTTCTAAGGAGAGGTGGGAGCCCCCTCCCCAGTATGAGGGTGCTGTCTGTAGGAGAGCTCTCTCCAGGACCCGAACCTGCCTGCACCTTGCCCTTGGATGTCCCGCCTCCAGAGCCCTGAGGGATAGGCAACTCGGGTTTTGTGATCACGGCCTAACCTGTTTGAGCAGCAGAGGGTAGGCTGAGTGTAGGGGTGGCTATGGTCGCTTTCAGAGACCAGGGATGTTTCTGAGCACGTGTGAGCCCAGGGAGCTGGCTGCTGAGGTGGGACACAGGCCTGAGATACAGATGCCAGACTGGGTGTGGAGTGAGGGAGGGGGCAGAGAAATTCCAGGAGAAGATCCCCCAGACCCTTAGCCCTTGACTGTGAAGCTTGGATCCTCTCCAGACTGGAGCAAAGGCAAAAAGCCTGGGAGGAGGGGCAGACGTCATGGACGGACGAGATGGCGGGGTGGCCAGCGGGTGGGTCCAGGTGTGGGGAAGGGGTGGTAGCAGGGAGGGTGCGGAGCCGGCAGGTCTGAGGGGCCGGAAGGGTGGCCAGCAGCCTGGGGCCCTGTGTGCTGCGTCTCCCCCTCCCCTGAGGCACCCCAGCCACTCCAAGAGGGGGTCTACCTTCCTGGACAACCACCCTCAGAGCCCAGAGGCGACGCAGGGTTTGCCCAGCACCCTGCAGATATTCGCCAGTCCACTCAGGGGGGCCCAGACGTCCCACCCCCTGCCCTGACTGCTTCCTGCCTCCAAGGAGAGATCACGGCTGCTCCCTGCAAGCCCCCTCCCCACCTCAGGCTCCCCTCCTGTGAAGGGGGCTGAGTGCAGGGTCCTGCTCTGCTGGGTCAGTGGGTGTCAGGAGTAAGGTTGGACCCTCAGGACCTGGCTGGTCTTCAGAGGGCTGTTCATGTAGCCAGCGCTCCCCCCGGGAGCACTGTGGGCTGGGCCTGGGTGGAGGGGTGGGGGGGTCTGTAAGCATGGGTATAAATGAAAGGGAGAGAGTTTCTCCAGGAAACACTGACCGTGAACCTGCTCAGATCAGACATGTGAGCAGGAGGGCTCCTTAGGGGATGTGAGCGAGGGGGCTGGGGGGATGCAAACTCCCCAGAACAGCTGAGAGGGCGATTTTAGGGAAAGGAAGGCATTAGGTTACGGTCTCGCTCACGTGTGGCTTCAGGAAGACAGGCTGGTGACTGTATTTGCAGGTTTTCAACCTAAACCTCATCCCCCTCCCCACCACCTGTCTAGAACTTGGGCCACTGAGGAGGGTATACTTCCTAACGGAGCATTTTTCCAGCACCTTCTCGTGGCTGCGAACTTCTACTCCGAGGGCCAGATAAAGGCAAGTGAAGGGTGTGACAGTCAGGTTACGAACAAGTCACCTCCTCCTGAGGACGCTGGTGGAGCAAGCCATCACCTGAGCGTGCGGCCAGAACTCCCGGGAGAGCCTCGGAGTTGATCAGATTGTTCTGGTGCCCTCCACGCTGCTCCCGTAGCTCGAGTTTGAGCAACACAGAGTTTCAAGGCTTGGGCCTCTGATAATCGAGCAGATCAGACCGTGGGTGCAGAAATCCAGGATTCCAGATTCTTCTGCTAGGAGACGGAGGGAGGAGTGGCTGTGAGGCTGGGTCTGTCCAGTCCCATGGTTGGAGCGTCGGCATCTGTCCCTGACAGTGGGGCATGGCTGCCTTCACGCTTGCTGATGCCTGAAGACAGGGTCCTGGGCTGTCTGTCTCCCCGGGGAGTGGGAGGTCCCTGGCCAGGTTTGCAGGCAGACAGTCCATCCAGAGCAGGCGGGAGGAAAGAGATGATCACGACGCGGCAAAATAAAAAATAATGATAAAATGTTATTTATCACGGCCCCAGTGTCAGCAACCTGTTTTTTTATTGTTCTTCAGGATAATGGGATTTATTAAGGCCATTTATCCTCGAGTCACATGGAAAATGCACATATGACTGATGAGGAGGCAGGCCTGAGTATCCGGAACACGCGAGACCCAGAAAATGGTTTGCAGAGCTCCTTTTCAAGTGAAGCTGCCTTTCAAAACTCGACGTGCTGCCCTTCCAAGAAGCCCAGACTGCTCCTGTGATGCGGCCGTGCGGCAGGGGTAGGAACTAAAACCGCTCAATTTGGGAAAATGCGAAAATTACACGACCTTGCTGAAATCCCAGACTCAAGACAAAACGAAAACAGCTGTGGCTACACGACCCCGGGTAGACCGTGGAGGGCCATTTATCTCGGGAGTCAAGGAGAGAATTACCCGCCGTCGTGGCCGGCACGCGTCTGGGGAAGGGGATGGAGCCCGCGCATCGTGCCCCGGCCGCTGCGCTGTGGGCCCGAGGGGTGCTGTGGGCGACTGCAGAGTGGGGTAGAGCCGACCCAGAAAGCAGGAAGCAGGTGTGCGCCTTGAGGCTTCCCTCGGGAGAGCGTGGCCTGCTCCCAGGCCTGGGGGACCCCAGCGTCCCACGATACGAGAGTCTGGCTTAGCTTCCTGGCCGCAGCCTCGGGTGACGGGAGGCAGTCTGACTGCTGGCAGCTCGGGCAGCTCAGAACGCCTGAAAAATTTCTTTAGGATGGTAAACGGGTCGGCCCACACCCGCCTGCCTCAAACACACACGAGTCAGACAGAAACGCAAAACCTGAATTTCGATGCGTCTTCCGGACCCAGGGGGGGTCTGCCCCATTCCACCCACCCTGTTGGAGCTCCCCAGGGCACACATTGGCAGGGACACCTGGGGACAAGGGACACCCCGGCGATGAGATTCGGGGGGACTTGGCAAGCCTGCACAGGCCGATGCCGGCCGTCTTGAGTTACGGCTCTTGGACGGTGTGAGGACACCAGAGTCCTCCTGCAGATAAACCTCAAATCTCTCCGCGCTGAGACGGGAGGGACTTCCTGGAGCCCCTCTGGATGAACCCGTGGGGTTGCATGTCCTCCCGGGAGAGCCTGTCAGGTTGTCGGGAGTGGCCACTCTCTGCAGCCCAAGGCGTCTTGGCTGGGAAATTGGGGGCGGTGTCCTAAGCCCCAGTGAGAAGAAAAACACTGTCTGAGAGAAAAGGCAAGAGGAACAGGACTGGGCTCACTTTAATCAAATCGGACGCAAAGTCGTTCTGCGTCCAGGGAAGCAGGAGCCCATTCGTTTCAACCCAAAGGTCAGGCCTCCAACACGAGAAGGGACCACAGTCCCGACATGCAGCCTGGGGGCCCGACCTATTCCTTCACGCTGCCCACAAGGACGGGGAGCCTGGACTCCAAACCGGCTGCCTTCCGGGATCCCGGCGCCTCCAAATCCCCTTTCTTTACTTGGAAGGTGCTTCCAGGAGTGATTCCCTTTCTTCAGGAGCGCCGTCCAGGGTGCAAAATAGAGCGATCTGGGGTCCTGCCCGCCCACCCGCCTGTCCCCATGAGCCTCGAAGCTGGTTCCACGGGAGGTGGGAGTCTGGACCAGAGACAGGAGAGAGGTGATTCGTGGGGCGGCGCCGTGACAGTGTCTGCCACCGGCTTAAGAGACATGCCAGAATAAGAGAGTCTATCTTCTTTTCTGCTGGAGGTCAGAGGAGACAGTCACAGTTTCTGAAAGTCCCAGTGAAAGTTGAAGTTTCACAGAAATGAGCACAATTGTGTACACAGAAAATGCACACTAACCATCTGCGTGCAGTTTCAGGGGTCACCCTAACCTCCTGACCTCATGTGGTGAGGCAGGTGGGCTGGGGTGCCCTCTGAAGGCTTCCTCTGCAGCACATACCCACCCACCTTGTCAGCCCTGGGATGCAGCTCCTCTTCTTGCAGGCCCTGCGATCAGAGTTTTGAGCCAGAGAAGGACTGGCCTCAGGAGGACCTGGGGCTGAGGTGGAGGGCCGTGGAGGGGGAGCAGGAGCGGCCCGAGAGGAGAGGGGGCTTGCCGATGGTGCCCACGATGGTCTCTCTCAGAGGCTGCCTGGGGAGGGGCGGGTGTAGGCAGAGCCTTTGGGGTTCCAAGTTCAGGACCCACCTCGGGAAGTCTGCCCTGCCCCCACCCCGTGCTTCCAACCACCCTGGACCCCCCAGGTTCCTGCCTGGCTGACCAGCCTGCAGGGGGGCTCTGGGCCACACTCCCTCCTGCTGGCTGCTTTCCAGAGTGGCCCCTGAGTCGAGGGACCCAGTCCAGGCAGGAGGGTCTCTGCTCGGCCCCAATGGTCCACAAGGTGGGAGGCACGTGGGGGTCTCAGAGGTCACGGTTCCTGACACCGAGATAAGCAGCATGGGGCACCCGCTCCGTGGCGTCTCGGTGAGAAACCTTCAGAGCTTCCTAGGATCAACCCTGGTTTCTGGTTTCGATAAAGGACCTTCCCACCGGCCCAATAGACGTGAGCTGGAGCGAACTCTGGGAGAGGCCGGAGGACAGGGAAGCCTGCGTGCTGCAGTCCGTGGGGCCACAGAGCTGGACACGACTGAGCAACAGGAACACGACACGTGATAGCACGTGTGCGGACTTGGTTTACACAGGAGTGCACCCTCCATGTACCTGGCACTCAGAATTCCCACACTGTCCCCATCACACCCAAGACTGCTCCCTTTCGGGTCCCCAGGACGAGAAACTGGATGGATTTCGTCCCGAGGTTGGGTTGTCACATGAAGAGAGGAGGGTTGGCAGGTGGGCCCAAGCTCAGCCACCAGCCCTCGAAAAGCCCAAGAGCCTTCTCCAGCTGGTCACTGGCCCAGCGGTCAGAGTTTTGAGCCAGAGACGGACTGGCCTCTGGAGGACCCCAGGGCTGACCTGGAGGGGGGATGCGGGCGGCCCGGGAGCAGCCCCCAGCACCGGGGCTTCAGCTCTGTGGCCACGGGCACTGAATCCTGCGTGTGTGCAGGCTGTGCTGGGAAAGGCGTGCTCACCAGAGACCCCAGAAGCGAAGCCATCCGCCCACACCTTGACTGCAGCCCAGAGTCTGGCTGGTGCCGGTCGGCGATGCTCTGAGCTTCAGGTGGGTGTTTATGCGGCCCCAGAAAACCACTGCACCCCGTGATCGTGGCAGCAGGTCCTGTTTGCCGGCAGAGCAGCAGTGGGCGGTAGCGTGGACAGACCCCGGGGACAGATCCTATGTCCCTGTCCCTCCGCGAGCAGCTCTGGGGCTCAGCGTCCTCCAGGCAGCACCGTTTGGGGTGCAGCTGTCAGCACTGTTCACGGGCACTGACGTGGGGGTGGAGGAACCCCTCTGGGCCCCGATGTCCTGATCCATAAAATGGGACAGCGACAGGGTTGTGGGACGGACTGTCTGTGGAAAGGGTTTTACGGCAAGACTCAGCTGTAATAAATGCTGCGGAACTTTCTTGAGTATTCTCTGCCTTTGCTCTTCTAGAAGTTTAAAAATAATTTTTTCAAGTAGGCTATTTTATGTGAGGCTAAAATCTAATTTATAGGCTAGTTTGGACAACTTTCTAATACGGAGGGTTTTCCAGCAGGCCACAGTCCGTGGGGTCGCAGAGTTGGACACGACTGAGTGACTGGACTGCACCTCCCTTCGTGTCTCTAACATTTGCCTGTATTTTGCAGTTTTGTCGTTAACTGGGGCTGGGATCTTTAATCCACTGTGTTTTTACCTAATTATTGATGGCCAACAGAAGAAGACTGTATTTTTACGCATGTATTTAGAGCTTGAACTTTCTTATGAATTCTAGTCTTTTTTTCCTTTGACTTCCTTAATTTTTCCTGATATCTTAACATCAGAAGTAAATATGTTTGGCCAGTTATTGGCAATGCAGTAGATTTATTTTTATTTCATGTCTTAGGTGGGGTGATTGCATAATTCATCAATGAACTCAGGACACTTTTGGGACTGAGTCGGTTGGAATCACTTGCACAGGACCAGCACGTGTCACCAGCACAGCCCTGTGGTGGGCGTGTCTGGCCCCGGTGCTCTCCTGGGTGGGCAGTGAGGACGGTGGGCTGGGGCCACCAGACTGGATGCTTTCTGATTTATGTCCACAGGGCTGCATGTGTGATGAGACACTGATCAAACAGCCACACACGCTCAGGCATACGCACACACGTGCATATATAGGAACACACACATGTGCACACGCACCACACACATAGGGGCACAGGGACAGACATACACACACATATGCACACACACACACAGGGACACACGCACACACAGGGAAACACACATACGCGTGCACACACACCGCACACATAGGGCACAGGGACAGACATGTGTGCACATATGCACACACACACACAGGGACACACACACACAGGGAAACACACACATACACGTGCACACACACCGCACACACAGGGCACAGGGACAGACATGTGTGCACATATGCACACACACACAGAGGGACACACACACACAG
>SJYQ01001883.1:39728-61418 GCA_006410935.1 Redunca redunca | reverse complement strand
GTGTGTGTGTGCTCGTGCGTGCGTGTGTACAGGTGTGTGTGTGTACAGGTATGTGTGTGTACAGGTGTGTGTGTGTGCTCGTGCGTGTGTGTGTGTGCGCTCGTGCGTGTGTGTGTGCTCGTGCGTGTGTGTCTGCTGTGTGTGGACGTGCTCTGTGCAGGTGTGTATGGGGGCATGGTTGTGTTTGTGTGTGTGTGTGTGCATGCACGTTGTGTGCCTGTCAGCTGTCTATGCATTTGCTCCTGTCCTGGAAGCATCAGCTGTCTTTGCTGAGCAGAGCACGGCGCGGGTGGGTGGCCCCGGGCGTGAAGCCTCTCCCCCACGGCTCTGACTTGTAGCCCACGGGCAGCCTTAGGAGCGAGCGGCCCTGTGTTGATTCGGGGCTTTCTGGGACGCAGGTCGGGCGGCGCCTGCTCCTGCAGTTCTGGAGGAGCGGTGTCCGCAGAAGTGCTCGGAGGAAGCCGGCGGCCGGCTCCAGGACCTCTGGAGGAGGAGAGCCTGCGGAGGCTCCCGCCCGGGTCAGCGGCGTGTACGCCGGGGGGCGTGGGCCGCTTCCTTTCTCTTGCAAGACCCATTTATAGATGTGGGTGGACCCAGGTGGACAGACCCCTCCCCATTTACGGCTGTGGGTGGGTAGACCCCAGGTGGACATCAAGCAAAGCCTTTCCTCCCAGCTGTCCTGCAGAGCGTGGCCACACCTAGGTCTGACCTGTGACCCTGCTGAGGGTTTGGCCATCACCCCGGTTATTCCCGTTTAGTCAATGCCCATTCCATGACCTCTGGTGACCTCTGGAATCCTCCACCTCCTCTGCGCTCATTGTCCTGAGTGGGGCTGGCTCCCTCCCGGAGCCCCAACAGTCTCCACCACCCACCCGTGTCTCTGTGCCAGCCGCGGGCCAGCCCCACTCCATCAGCCCCATCCTCCCTAAGCAGGGCCGGGTCTTGAGTGCTCTGAATTCCTGGCCTGTAGCACTGCGCCCAGCAGTGGGTAAGTACAGCTCTGGGTCCACCTTTCTGCGGATTTTGGACGCGGCGGTCGGTGTGGGTGACCCTCGCTTGGGCTGCACCGGACCCCACCCGCTCTGCTCCCAAAGGTAGGGCACGACCAAGCAACAGCCCGCAGCCCCCATAACCCCTGATTGCGACATTCAGGAGCTTGAAAACACACCCCAATTCCGGTACTGCCCTGAGGATCATTCTTTTTTTAATATAAATTTATTTATTTTAATTGGAGGATCATTCTTATTAACCACAGAGTGGTTATATAAACTCATATACATCAACAATTTATAAACTCCGAAGATCCAACAGTGCTTTAGGGATGTCAGAAAAAATGCTATTTACAAGTCACACTCTACTCTAATTTATAGCAATTCACCCCCTGGGTTACTGGAATTGAATTGGAAAGGAAGAAGAGCGTTTCTAGAGCCGCCATTTGCATATTTATTGGCATTCATCAGTGGACCTGACGCTGGCCGTCTTTCCTGCCCCCGCCCCACCCCCAGCTCTGCCGAGCTCCTTGGGCATGCTCACGCACCCTCTGCCCTGTGCCAGGTGCTCAGGCAGGCCCGGGGTGGACTGGAGCCACACCTGCCCCAGAGGTCTGCGTGTCCAGGCAGGAGGCGGGCCTTGGGGGTCCCTGTGCTGAGTGCCCCTTTGCTTTCTTCCCCTCTTAGCTGGGACCCAGTCATGTCCTTCTCTATGCTTCCGCAGGCAAGATCACACAGGGAGTCAACAGGGCTGCCTTCTGAGAGGGGGGAGACCAGCAGGGCCTGGCCAGGCTGGACACACTTCACGAGATGAGAGTACCCCATGGCCCTGGAGGCCTCGGTGCCTGGCCAGCTCTCTGATGCCGTCCCCACACCTGTGTCACGGGTCAGAAAGCCCCCAGAGGGGCTGCCTCTGCCCCTCTCCTGTTAGTGCCCAGCCCTGGCCTGGACCCCTCTCTGAAGCCACGCAGGTTCCTCTCATCTGACCACGCCTGGGAATGCCTCCTGAGGTCCTGATGGCCGGTGGGTTCAGGGAGCTGGGTGTGGGACGCTTGCTTGTGACCAGAGGCCCCAGGTCCTCTCTGAGTGGAGCCAGAGACCCTTCCCAGATGAGGGTGGAGGTAGCAGGGGTGCGCGGTGGGTGATGGGGGGCGGACACTGGTGTGTCGATCTAGGGCCCTCTGGTAGGCGGGCTCAGCGGCAGGCGCTGTGGTCTAGTTGGCCCCTCAGGTTGCAGCAGGACCCTGCAGGGCCCGCATCTCATTGCTGAAGCGGCTGAAAGGCAGTGTCAGAGTGGGATTCCCTCCAGAGCGGGAGTGTCAAGGCTGGAGCTGGGCGGCCGCCCCCCGAGGGCCGGGAGGAAGGAGCCTGCTCGGAGCTGATGCTGTTGTGCCACGTCTGAGCACGAGGAGGCTGGGGACCCCCACGTCGGGGAGGGGCATCAGTGCGGGAGCAGGGGACCCTGTGCCTCTGAGCCACAGCCTTCCCTGGGTTGGAAGACTCCCCGGAGGAGGGCAATGCAAGCTCCTCCAGTACTCTTGCCTGGAGAGTTCCATGGACCCAGGAGTCTGGTGGCTGCAGTCCACGGGGTCTCGAAGAGTCAGACGTGGCTGAGTGACTAGCGCCATCTTTGTTTTTTTTGATATACTAGGGGGTGGAGGGGAGTCTAGGGCCAGGCAGCAAGCTGCAGGGACAAACGCCCTGGGGGTCACGGATCAGTGAGGCCCCTGTGGCTGGGACAAGATCCAGAGTGGGATTTCTGTCTCAGAAGTTGGGGAGTCACTGGAAATGTCTGAGCCCCATTCTACTCACTGGTGAGAAGAGAGGTTTGGGTCCAATTAATATGAACCCAAAGGGAATTAATATGAATTCCCTTCCAACTTGAAATTTCCAGGACTCCGGGCGATCTGATAAGGGATATCTACCCTCTGTGGCTTGGGGACAAGGTCCTGAGATGGAAACAGGTGGAAGCAAAGGAGAAAGGAGGCAGGCTCTGTGAGTTGGGGACTTTTCCTTCAAATACAGGAAGAGATTAAAGTTAAAACGTGTGCATTTTAATCTAATTAAGGTTCTAATTTGTTCAGTAGCGAAGCAGGCGGAAGCCCCTTTCACCCTTAGAAGCAGCTCGTTTGCTAAGGAGGCACCCCCAGCCTGCCAGCCACCCCCTGGCTGGTCTCACATCCCTCCTGCCCAAGTGTTACTTCCTTTCCTATTCACTTAAAAACATTCCCAGTGTGAACAGAGCAGGCGTGTGGACTTCGGGAAGATGAAGCCAGTGTGGGAGAAAGTTTATTCTGACTTGGGGACGTCCTTGTCCCCGATCACAGCTGGTTTGGAAAGTGTTCCCAGATCTTGGATGGATCAACCATGAATTTTATTTTTTCCGGCTATGTTATCAGTGAATTTCTTGTTTGATAGTCTAACTCAGCACCTGGGAAAACGTCGGTGGCAGCGTGGTCTCTGAACCCCAGGACGGTTTCCCCACTGCTCTGCAAACCAGCACCCAGGGTTGAAGTCGAGTCGCTTAAACTTTGCATAAAAATTCATCCCTTGATCCCCATGGGCATTTTGACCCTTGGAGGCTAGTTCTGGGGGTGGGCAACAGCTGAACAGAGGAGAATTTGGGATTGCCTCAGGGCCTGCTCTGGAGGCAGCCGCCACCCCCATAACAAGCAGGGGGCTTGTGGAGCTGACGGTCTCCACTCAGGGCTCCTGCCCTCACCCCCCACCAACTGGGCATCGAGGGGAGCAGCCCGTGGCAGGGAGCCACCTCACTCTTGCTGTTGGTTTCTGGGTGGCTGGCTGCGGAGATGGGCAGCACCAGGCCCTCCGAGTCCGAAGTCCTTGCACAGTCTTGGCATCAGCGACTTGCCTTTAGGAGGGAGAGGAGGACTTCCTAGCGCACAGAATCTGTAACAGGGGCTCCAGGAGCTAGACTGAACCTGTGAGCAGAGCCCCCGTGCACCCGCAATCAGTCCCCGAGGGCTTGCTTCTCTTAAAGAGCTTCAGAATGTCTCCCTCTGGAGCCCATACTCAGGAGTCGGTGAGCTGAACAAAGCCTGAGGAGTGAGGAGCTGGACCACTGTGGGCTTCCCGAGGGGCACCCGGCCCTGCCAGTGGTCCTGACTCTGAGTCCCACAAGGAGATGCCTCTGTGACCTGGGCCAGTGTTTCTGCATCAGCTCAGCCTTCACGAGAGCACCGCGAACGGGTTAGAAGAGAAATAGACATTCGTGTGGTTATCGCACGGTATTTAAATATTTCCCTGTGTTCTCCACCTTAGCATTGCGGGTAAAGTATATTACAAAGTATATTCGTTATGTGAATAAGTCTTTTTCTTTTTGGTAGGAAGAACCAGTTCAGAGAGATTGGAGTAGCAACCATTTTCTGCCGAGGCGCTTCTGGCTGGCCCACCTTTCTGTGCTTGATCTGTGCCTAGAGCACTGGGTGTCCCCTCCCCCCAGTGCCTGTTTTCTTAATATCCTACAGAAACAGGAAAAGAGCGGGGTCTTTCCATCTCCTCATCCGGATCTCCTCTCGTCTTGTGAATGGTCCTGAACACATCCGGGAAGCCAGCAGGAGAGGCCGTGCTCAGGCAGCACAGACGTTCAGGATCCTCGCGGGAGCCACGCCCGCGCCTTCACCGAGCGGACCTGCTCTCCGGACAAAGGGCTGTAGAGGCCGAGTCCCAGCCGGGAACCAAACTCGGTCGTCACATCGTCTCTCAGAAGACAAGCCCTCCGTCATGAAGGATCCATTCCACTTAATCCCCACCGGGCTGGGAAACCTGTTTTGAAAATCTTTGCCCCTGTTTTCTTTTTGACGGAACTTCCTTGAGTTAATTTATGTCACATGCAGAATTTGGCTCTGATGGGCTGCACCCAGGCCCGTTGAGTTTTCTTTGGCACCGAGCTCAGCCCACGGTGTGATGATACTTTGATCTGGCTGGAGATAGCCTAGAGGGACCGGGGAAGCTGAGCTGGGGATGGCAAGGTCCGAGTGCCTGCTTCACCAACCGCCGAAAAGTGCTGGAGGAGAGCACTGGGACAAAGGAATGAAGCGGTTCTCACGGAAAGCTGGAAGGTCTGCTGAGATGGTGAGGTAAGTGTCTCCCCAGTTCCCCAACTCCTGCCAATTTTATGAAGTCTTTGGCTTCCCCTGTGGCTCAGCTGGTAAAGAGTCTGCCTGCAATGCGGGAGACCTGGGTTCAGTCCCTGGGTTGGGAGGATCCCTTGGAGAAGGGAAAGGCTCCCCACTCCAGTATCGTGGTGGAGAATCCATGGACTGTATGGTTCATGGGGTTGCCAAGAGACAGACACAACTGAGCAACTTTCACTCACTGGCTTCCTTTGGGGGAAATTGGTCGGAATATTGTCTCACTGCTCACGGAAGCAAATAGAAGTCTCCCTGAGGCATCCATCATGCAGCAGAAATGAGACAAATATTTTCCAATGAAACATAAACTCACTGCAGAATAAATACAGTTCTGGTCTCAACTCGCAAAGAGCTTTATGTCAGTTCTCGATAAAACTGGCCATGAAGGCCTGTGGAGAAAGTGGGGTGGACTCTCCCTGGTGTCGTGATGACCAGATCTGTGACCTAGAATCGTGGCATCATCTCGCCAGGCCTCAGGAATGAGGATGTGGAGGTGGGTGACCTAAGACACCTGCTAAAAACCTCGACAGCATCCAGTTCCAGGATTCGTTAGCGATCACCCTGCTAACCTTTCTGGAGTTGCAGACGATGACCCACACAGGTCCCCTGGAAGCCGTTGAACCCCGTGGAGGAGTCCAGCATTTTCTCGTGAATGGCCACCCACGTTGGAAGCCTCAGCATAGACTCGGGAGCACAAGTAGATGGGCTGGATCTTCAGGCAGGTTTCGTGGGGTGACGGAGCAAGGACCACTCAGGGGCTGGGGGTGCTGGTAGGGCAGAGCAATCCCTCCCGGACCCCAGTGTGGGCCACCACCTCTGAGAGCCCTGCCCTTCGGGCCTAGAGTTCTTGAGTTTCAGTTGGTGGAAGAGTGTTTCTCAACTTCAGCTCGATCCACACGTGGCTTTGTGGTCCTTTGTGTGGGGGCCACCCTGTACATTATGGGATATTCAGCAGCATCCATGGCTTTGCCCGGGGCTTCCCTGTGCATTATGGGATATTCAGCAGCATCCATGGCTTTGCCCGGGGCTTCCCGAGTGACTGCAGTGCAGGAGACCCAGGTTTGAGCCCTGGATGGGGAAGATAGCCTGGAGGAGGAAATGGCAACTCACTCCAGTGTTCTTGCCTGGAGAATCCCACGGACAGAGGAGCCTGGAGGGCTATAGTCCATGGGGTCGCAGAGTCAGACACTAGGGCTGAAGCAACTGAGCACACAGGATGGACTGGCCCTGCTGGGAGCTGGGAGTAATAGAGTGTCCCCACACATTTGCCCTAAGGTCCCGAATCACCTTGATGTGAGAACCTCTGAGATAAACTAAAGGGGTCTCCATTTTCTTAAGTCACCCATGAGTGGAAAAATATTACTATATGCAAAATTATTCTTAAATTATACCCAAAGTACTGACAGTATAAAGATTCTAACCAAGTCTCATTTCTGCTTGCTCTTCTTTCTAGCTCTTACCCTGCCCTCTGAGCGTCTTCTTGCTCATACGCTCAGTGCTGGAGATGACGTGTAGGAACATTGCCAAACCAGTAGAGGTGTTTCAGCAGACTGGTCAGGATTAAAAGAGACTAAGAGGACGAAAGGGGTCCCAGAAGAGTCAGCTTGGATGAAATGCTACTGTTTACAGGACCAGGTTAAGGTTTGTGGAAAAGTACCCAGACATAGCCCGAGTTTGTGTGAACAGGGGATGACCTACTTCCTCCTGAACACAGGTGGACACGACCGTTGGGTGCACCTGGACCAGCTGCAGCCACAGTGAGCAGAGGCTGTGCTCTTGGCCAGAGATGCTGACGGGTGGAGGGGGAGTTCACCCCAGATGACTGGAGCTGGTACCCTAGGACCCGCAGGGCCTGCAGCGAAAGCATCCTGATCACAGTAGATGGGCTCTGAAGTCAAGCTTCAGTATGAATGAGATTACAACATGATATCCAGTATTCTTGCCTGCAGAAGCCCACGGACAGAGGAGCCTGGTGGGCTACAGTCCGTAGCATCCCAAAGAGCTGGACACGGCTGTGCATGCTTGTGTTTCTGTGTTAGTCGCTCGGTCATGCCTGATTCTTTGCGACCCCATGGACTGTAGCCCACCAGGCTCCTCTGTCCATGGAATTCTCCAAGGCAAGAACACTGGAGTGAGTAGTTATGCCCTTCTCCAGGGGATCATCCCAGCCCGGGATCGAACCCAGGTCTCCCACACTGCAGGCGGATTCTTCACCACCTGTGAGCTTGAGAATAAAGACTGCTCCCCCCACCTCCCTCGAGTCTTCCGTGCACAGTAAGTATCTCAACAGCCCAGTCTTTTTCCTAGGGTCATTTCTTGGACTGATGTTTTCATGAGTGGCTTCTTCCTGGGAACGTACTGTTCGCAGTGAGGGTGACACGCTGCGGTTTCACTCTCTCAGGAATTCAGGGTGGGTTCTTGCCACCCAGTCTTGTCTCATTAGGTCCAACTCCTTTCTGTCTGTGGGAGGTGAACCCTTTACCTGTCTGGGCTGCAGAAGAGCTGGACTCAGGGGATGGGGGCACCTGGGAGCAGGGAGAAGGACAAGTGTGTGTTGTGCCTAAAACATGGGTGTCCACTGTGAGTCCAAGGAGAACATGGGTGTCACCGGGACACCCCCTTCTGTAGGGACCTGCAGGCCAGGGCAAGCTCTCCCCAGGGGCTGGGAGGCGGCCACCACTCGCTTCTGAGGAGAAGGAGCCCTCGCTGGGCACAGAGTCCGGCCTCCTTGCCTCCTTCCCAGATGAAAAGGCAAAGAAAGTGAAAGTGTTAGCTGCTCAGTCGTGTCCAACTCTTTGGAGCCCCATGGATTCTCCAGGCAAGAATGCTGGGGTGGGTTGCCATTCGCTTCTTCAGGGGATCTTCCCAACCCGGGGGTAGAACTGGAGTCTCTGGCATTGCAGGCAGACTCTTAACTGTGTGAGCCCCCAGGGGAGCCCAGATGAAAGGGAAGCTGTTCAGAGATGATCCTGCCAGACCTCTGTTTGCCTCTTCCAGGAGGCATTGAGCTGGCACCTCTGGGGTGCCGGGCACCAGGCTGGGAAGAGCAGGGATGGGATCCCTAGGGCACAGCTGGCCCCACCCACGGGGCTCCAAGCCAGATCACCCTCCTCGTCCGCACCCCAGGCTGCCCGCCCCTCCCCAGGATGGAGGTGAACTCCGGCACTGTGACTAGGGGGCTGTGGGTGGACCCTGCTCATGCTGATCTTCCTAGGAACCTACTTGGGCTTATTCCCAGAAAAACAAGCGCACTTGAAGTCCCCTTTGGGAAAAAAACACCAAATAAACAAAGCCTTAAAGAAATGCCCTGGTTAGTAGTTAATGTCTATTTCAGCTGCTATACTAGAAAGAACGAACTGAGGATACCCTGGACCTTTACATTAACTCCAGGGACCTGTGGTCCCGTCCTTAGCGAGTAACCCGGGTGCTGCAGGCCTGGGGTCTGGCCTAGGCATCGGCAGTGGCGGAGGGAGGACATGTCTGGTGATTGACAGCTGAGCCGGGACAAGATGGCTGACCACACCTCTGGGGTGGGCGTGGGGCATGACTTCTCACTACGACAACAATCAAAAGGAATGGAGGAAGGCGGCCAGAGAACAACTTTTGTCTCCTGGCAAGGATGCAAAATTATCTCACGGGTCTTAGTGACGGAAGGACACGGTGATGGAATCGCGTTCCTGAAATTCTGCCACGTGGGCCAGCACGGATGGGTGCTCTGGGTTGGTGCAAGCTGGTCGCCTCAACCTGGAGGGGAGTCCCTGTGCAGGTGTCCTCTCCCCATAAGCCAGGCTCCCTGCAGCCAGGCTTCCTTTGCCCACGCAAGTAAAAAGCAAGCTTCCCATGTGCCCCGGTTGCCTCATTAGATTCTGCCTTTTTGAATTTTTTTGCCCATTGGAATATTTTTCCTGAGTGAACGGCAGCTCCAGACAGCCGTGTATGAAACTGAGCGAGGTTATTCAGTATAAATGGAATGAACCTGATTTTTTCCTTTTTCTGATCAAAGCAAAACTCTTTTGAAGTTCAGCTATTTGATAGAAAGTGGCTTTTATAACAGGCTGATATAGGAGTTAATAGGACATAAAGATATTTTATTAAACTGCAAACCATTATTAATATTGCAGTTCTAACTTGAAAGAAATATGTGAAATGACACCAGAAATTAATTAGATTATTTCATCATTCTTTTACATTACAAACTTTGATATACTCGCATAGATATATAGGTACATTGATAAAAAGACACAAAGACAAACAGAATTTTAATGAGTGAGGAGCTTTTATCTACTAACACTTTGTGACTTAATTTTTTCTGTTTATTCTGTCTATTGATTCCAGTTGAAACCTGCTGTTTTAATGTTGTTATTGAGATTCTCTCTGGGTTTTCTTCTAATTCTGGCATTGATATTACCTTGATCGGATTTAGTTTATTTGAATTGCCTGTAGGTTTTGGTCTCTGGAGTTCTCCTCTGCTTATAGACATGCAAAGATAAAACCTCTCTTTTTATCTAAAAATCCTTGAGAGACTCTGAAAGATACAGGCGTTTGCTGAGAACATTAAAAAGCAAGAGGCAACAATCAAAAGGAATGTACTTCTCACCCAGTTTACTGGGGACTTCATTTTTTACTCTCTGCATTTTCTGACACCCACTGACTTCTAATCTCCCCTTGGCTTTTGCCGACTGTGTTGGAGAAGCGGTTTGAAGAGCTTCCCAAGCGGCTCAACTTCTGGGACTTTGGCTCGGAAGAGGCTAGTTGTTCGCAGGAGAAGTTTATCTGCGAAGGCGCGGACTCTTTGGCCAG
Organism: Redunca redunca; assembly: GCA_006410935.1. Taxonomy (NCBI): domain Eukaryota; kingdom Metazoa; phylum Chordata; class Mammalia; order Artiodactyla; family Bovidae; genus Redunca; species Redunca redunca. Next base: position 51,475 of record SJYQ01001883.1, on the reverse strand, counting down.
GACGTGTATCTCCTTACTAAAGAAGGCAGCCAGCTCGGCATTTACTTGAGCCATTGGAAACTGCCATTTTTCTCATGGGTCAAAGAGGGCCAAATGTAGGCCAGCTCATGTGGCTGAATCTAACGGTAATGACTCATTCAAAATGGGAAATGGGTAACTGTTCAATCACTTTGAAAAGTGAGAGACTGCCCCTGTTAATCGATTACAAAGAGAAGGAGAGGATTTTTGTCAGAGCATTCGAGTGGTACCGTTGAACCCTTTTCTTAATGTAATTACTTCTATGCAAAATATGCTAACCCCCCCCCCCGAGAAAGACCCGAGAGGAGCGTTGTTAGCAGAGCAGCATCCCTGGTGCTTCCGTATTGATCGGTAGCGCCTTGGTTACACTATCTGCTGCTCATCTTAGCTTCCCCGGCTCCCTCTTGGGGATTTTACAGCTCCCTCTGTAATTCTTCAGGCCTGACTTATTATTTCAAAAGACTGTTCTTTTGCGTCTTCTTACTTTTTGCCTTTGGTTTTGCAGCTTTGCCTTGAATCATACTGAAAACCGAAATGTTAATTTGAACTCTTCAAGGTGTGAATACAGCCACTCGGAGAGGGTGGGGTCATTAATAATCTTTCTGCATTTCTGATACCGTCCATCAGTCAGCGCCTTTTTTCTGCAACTGTTGGGGGCCTTGAAATTGGGCGCCTTGCATGCCTGGAATGTGCTGAAGGAGGTTGGTGGGTGGGGGGCTCTTCCCCCAGAAAGGTTACAGGTACAGCGAACAGAGGAGGAGACGGGCAGGAGTCAGAGCACCCGCTCCCCCTCGGCGGGCCCGTCACACTCTGCTCACTGGGTGACCACTGGGGGCCCATCCCGTCTCCTGCCAGTGGCTCATCTTGACAAGCTCTTCTGTAAACCATCCGCTCTCAGCCAGGGGAGCCTTCCTGCCATGGCCTTGTCTGTGGTAGGCCCTCACTCACCCAGGAAGAGGAAGGGGAGCCCCACGTGTATCACCTTCTCTAGGCCAACCCTACGTGGACCTAAGCATCAAAGCATGACCAAGAATGAGCCCCTTGGAGGAAGCTCCTCCCACATTTTTAGATGACTTTATGTTTCCTGGAAAAGAGCGGACTCAGCATAATCTAGAGCTCCCCCGAGGAGTCGCTCTGGGGGAGGGGCACCTTCGCGGCACCGGCTGGGGCTGGGGGTGATGTTCTCGGCGCCTTGAGACGGGCAACCGTATCAGACCCTCCTAATAACCAGTCTGTGCGACTGCGCTCTTAGCGTCGGTCCGTGTAGTCTTCCCGGCCTTGGCCTTGCGGTCTCTAGCAAAAGACCATCTGTGGTCAAAAGCATGTCCACTTGTGCAGGGACCAGCCGAGGGGCCCAGCACAGGTACGCTGTGTGGAGTGCACCAAGCCCAGGAGGGCACTCACTCCAGACTACTGGTGCGGACCCTGACACACTGGTAATAGGACAGCTGTTGAATCACTGACTGCCTGCTGGTTCGTGCAGTTACGGCCGGGTCCGAGTCTTTGTGCTGGGCCCGAGTCTTTGTGCTGGGCAGCCGTCGTCGTTGCATCGTGCCTTCGCTTACATCCTTATGTGTCTCCTGAATTCAGTGCCCAGGTGAAGTCTGTTTTGAGTGTTGAAAAGGAGGCCCTTGTTCGTGATGCTCTCCCGGGCGCTGGTCGTCTCGCTTTGGACCTGGGGTCACTATGTAGAGCCGAAAAATGGTGCCCTTTCTGTAGAAAGAGTATTCTTGATATAGCCACAGGAGAAGATTGTATATCGGGAGCAATCCAGAAATGTGATGTCTGAACGTAAAGTCAAGTGCAAGGATGGTGAGATGGAGGGCAGGTTAATCCCTGGAGACCATATTAATCCTTAGGAGACCAGGTGACCCCCAGGAGAGTGGATTAATTACTGGAGAGTGGGTTAACCATGGGGGAGAAGCGAGCTTACAAGGAAGGCAGGGCCGTGTCAACCTTTCCCACGTGTGCTCGTCTCCCTGCAGGGGTCAGAGCCATCTGCTTCCTCAGCCTCACATGAGGAGGGCCTGTTGGTCCAGTGCTGGGCCAGGCTTCTGAGGTTGCAGAGAGGACCCGGGATGGTGCCCAGAGCTGTGGGGCGGAAGGAGGTGCTCCTGCAGCTGTTGCGGGAGGACCTGGACTCCTGGAAGTCGGAAGTCCTCTCTCCAGCGGGTCGGTGATTCCGGAGCCGTGGCTGCCTCTGCCTCTGAGAACCAGAGGTGTGGATGGGGACAGAGGCGCTTTCTAAGTCTCCAGGCGGCTTCTCAAGGACCAAGCAGATGATGACTTTAGGCATGTGGATTAACGATGCAACGGCAGCTAAAATGTGATCTCTTTCACCAGCCTTGGCCTTGGCTGTGGTCTTTAGCATTCAGGCTCAGTGAGGTGGGGGTCCTTGTCTGAAGCCCAAGCTTCATTGGATGGTGGGATGGCCCATCCACTTGTGGGGAGACTCGATTTCCCGTTTCCTCTCTCAGACAGAAGACCTTCTTTCATCATGCGAAGTCCACCTCAAACAGTTGCGTGCTTCTAACCATCTTTATTTTCTGCTGTATCTTAAAATCAGCGCCACATGTTCAAAATGCAATGAAATCAATTTACTTACAGGTTTGTGTTCTTTGCTACAAATTACTTCTTCTTCAAATACGGCTTGCTGTTTAATAAAACCACTCTGAAAGTGTCATTCAGATCAGCCTTAGAGAAGTCTGCATTACATATGCAATATTTAAAAGTGCAGAGTAAACGCAAGGGCCTCCATAATTAATGCAGCCAGCATCACGAATCCCGTGATTCCAAGGGCCTCTAAGGCGCTGAATACTGGAGCCCACTCTCCCTGTGTTCTGTATCTCTGTGTCACCATCCTAAGCAGTAAGTACACTGCACTGCCTGTCTGTCTCTGTCATCTGCATTCCCCATGTGGGGCTGCAGTCCTGAAAAGGAGCCCCAAGTTACTCACACCCACCCTGAAGAGGCTGCCCCAGCCCCGCCCACTCCCGTGGGATGCTGTGTGCTACCTGAGTGTGTGGGGACTGGGGTCTATTTTGCACGTGAATACCTATGGAGCAAAGGCCTGGCCTCAGAAACCAGCATGGAAGTCTCCAGACCCTCAAGTAGTGACAATCAGTAACAGCAGCTTAGGACTCTGAGCAGAGACTCTGCCTGGTGGTGGGTTGCGTGGTCACGGTGAGCCTTGGGCTGGAAAGCAGGCCTGAAGCTTCACGACTCGGGTGACCAGGTGGTGCTTGGAGGCTGGATTGAGGGCATTGTGTCAGGTGGGGAAGCCAGGATTTGTGCTAGGGTCTATCCTGCCTCTCACAGGAATTGTTGCTGTTGTTCAGCGTCTAAGCTGTGTCCGGCTCTTGATTCCTTGTGACCCCATGGACTGCAGCACGCCAGTCCTCCCTGTCCATCACCATGTTCCGAAGCTCACTCAAACTCATGTCCGTTGACTCGGCAATGCCATCCAACCATCTCCTCCTCTCCCATCTCCTCCTTTTGCCCTCAATCTTGCCCAGCATCAGGGTCTTTTCCAATGGGTTGGATCTTCACATCAGGAGGCCAAAGTACTGGAGCTTCAGCTTCAGCTTCAGCACCAGTCCTTCCAGTGACTATTCAGGGATGACTTCCTTTGGGATTCACTGGTTTGACCTTCTGGGGAGGACACTGAAATTTTGGACGAGGGGTCACTTGCACAGGTCATGGAAAGAGTTTGAGAAAAGAGAGCATTATGATTCTTTAAAGGGACACAGAGGAAGAAAAGGGAACGTGCTCACCAGAAAGCCTGTGTATACCCGCACCCCTCAAGCCCTGCGATCCTGCTACCGAAAGACGTGCAGCTTTTGGCAAACAAAAGAAAAGAAAATGTTAGCTTTTGAAATTCTCATTTCAGTCCCGCAAGCCACACACAGCTCCAGGGATAGCTGCAGTGAAGACCGGGTACGTTGGTAAGTGTTTTAGTCTCTCAGTCACATCCAATTCTTTGCAACCCCATGGACTGCAGCCCGCCAGGCTCCTCTGTTCATGGGATTCTCTGGGCAAGAGTACTGCAGTGGGTTGCCATTTCTTCCTCCAGGGGATCTTCCCCACCCAGGGATCGAACCCAGGTCTGCTGCACTGGCAGGCAGATTCTTTACTCTCTGAGCCACCAAGGATGTTCCCATGCTGGAAAAAAATCATTAAGTGTAGACAGTGCTGGCATTTACTTGGATAAAAGATTTGGAGGATATAGAGACTAATATTCATGAAAATGACATGAAATTTACTTATCTGTCATGAAAGAAGGAGATCCCGGAACAGCCCCGGAACATTTGTGAAACCCCGCCTGGTGGGTGTGCATTTCATCAGATGGGAGCAGAGGCTGCCACGCTGGTGTGATGGACAGCAGGTTCTCCCCATGGTCAAGGGAAGGCCGCTGATAGTGAGGTCGGAAATGTGAGACACTAAGTCCCGTGCAGTCAGTGGCATCTTACAACGGGACAAATGAATGCGTAACACTTCCTGGAGGTTAATGGATTCTCACACTAGAGAACGCTTCCCACTGTCTGATCGCACTCTGCAGCCGGTCCTTGTGAGAGAGTCTAATGTGTCTCAGATTAGAGGCTCACATTTATACACACTTGGCCAGTTTTCCCCTGTGTGTTTGATGACATCCCAGAGTCCTACCAAAAGGAGTGGAAGGTGCAGGTCCAGCTGTCAACTTTAGGAAAATCATCAGTGCGTCTGTGGCCGCTGTGGGTGTGGATCGGGGTTGGGGGGGTGTTACAGTGGGAACATGGGCCCCGATGAGCGGCCCCCAGGCTTGCATGCACCATTGCAGAAAGAGCAGTCTCTCTAGGATCAGGATCAGTTGAAATCAACTCAGATTGAAACCATATCTTTTTAAGATGAAAAGGGCCAACAAGACCCCTCCCTGTGTTCTGTGATTGGGCTTTATGGGCCCCTCATTCTGGGAGCATAACGGGGAAGACTGCCGAGCTGTTAGACCCTCTCCTCCTGTGTCTGAGTATGTACGTGTATGCACACGTGTTGCACGCGAGTGTGTCCACCTCCAACAGAGGCATTGGCTGCCCTACGTCCACCCCGACAGCGTCTCTGCTCCCCGGCCGTGTGCTGGCCCCACACGCTCAGCAGCTGTCTGTTTTTTGTGAGTAAAACTTGTTTGCGTTTCTCAAATGTATTTTGCATTCATATGTTTTTCACGATGAAATTAAAATCAGTAGATCTTTTATGTGTAAATATTACTGCTCTGTGCAGAAACCATTAGAGCTGCCTTTGAAAATAGAAATATATGCAAAAACACTATTAATTTCTTCTCTGATCATTTTATGTTTCCCAGAGCATTACCACTGTCCAGCATTAGACGTGACTTCTCCATCAGAGAAGGACCTTTCTCTTTTAAGGCTTTATTGCATGCTGTGTGGTTTCTGGAGCCCAGGGTCCTGAAGATCATTGGGTCGGCCCTGCCTGGGCAGGTCACGTGGTCTCACAGCGCAGACGGGCTGGGAGGGGTTCTCACTTTCCAGAGTCTCCGCTCAGGCTCAGTGGCCCATGGCTCCACACGCTGGCCTACCCCATGGCTGACTTATCTAAGCCAGGAGTATCTGTTGTTGTCTCATGAAGGTAAAGTGGACCTAGAACCACTATTTCCTTAGAGGAAGGGAACGTTCTTGTGAACCCAGAGTGGAAGACTTTCCCAGCGAGGGCCAGGGCTTGGAGGGGCAGGGCTGCAGGCCATCCAGCCGCACCCGTGTGGAGGGCCCCTCTGTCCTCCACCTGGTGCTAGCCTCCAGGTCGCTGTGGCCCGCTCTGGCTGGGGACAGAGCTCCTCGCGAGTCCCTTTGTGTTCCCAGCCCAGTGCGACAGGTAGACAGCCCTCGTCTACTGATGGGTCTGGAGCCCGATGGACGTGTGGACTTTGGGTGAAGAGAGCCTCTTCCACAAACAGCACAGGAAAGGACGAGCCCCTGACGCTGCCGGTCCTCAGGGGGATGGAGGCAGGGTCTCTGGCAGGAGCTCCCATCCCGGTCCTGCCTCTTTCCTGGCACATCTGAGGTGCTCAGACGAGGTGATTGGTTTGAGACAGAAGTACAATTCCTCTTTATTTAAAAAACAAAAACTTTTTCTTTTATACTGGCTAATCCGCCTGCAATGCAGGAAACCTGGGTTCAATCCCTGTGTTGAGAAGATTCCTTGGAGGAGGGCATGGCAACCCACTCGAGTATTCTGGCCTGGAGAATCCTAGGCAGAGGAGCCTGGTGGGCTACAGCCCAGGGGGTCGCAAGGAACCGGACACGGCTGAGCTATCAAGCACAGCATAGCATAGCACATAGTCAGTTCAGTGTTGTGTTAATTTCAGATGCACAGCAAGGTAACTCTTATTCATACATATATATCTATTTTTTCATAAAAGTGAAAGTGTTAGTCACTCAGTCATGTTGGACTCTTGGAGAACCCCATGGACTGTAGCCCGCCAGGCCCTTCCATCCACAGGATTCTCCAGGCAAGAATACTGGAGTGGGCCCTTCTCCAGGGGGATCTTTCCAAGGCAGGAATCAAACCCAGATCTCCAGCACTGCAGGCAGAGTCTTTACCACCTGAGTCACCAGGGAAGCATAATTCTTTCATAAATCCTCCTTTAATGAATAACCTGCTTGGCAAAGTCCACCATCATTTTCAGCATCCTTGTAAATGTCCTTCTGTTATTGGGCCCTGGAGGGGCATCAGCTACTGCGTCTCAAAGATGGCGCTGTGCACCTCGCTGCAGGCCGGCCTGCCTCACCCCGTTCACTTTCGGACATTTCCCTCTTCAAGCGGCTCCCAGCTCCCGCCGCGGCATTTGCTTGCCCAGCTCTGCCTGGAGAGGAGGCGTTGAGTTGGGCATTCCTGTCACTGCGGCCGAGGTCGTATCTGTTAGTGCTGGAGGCTGTCAGGCCATTATCAGCTGCTGAGGCCTCTCCAGCTGCGAGACTCATTTGGATTCAGGGAGGAAATATGGCCTGAAGTCCTTTGGCCATCCACCAGCAGGCTGATGGCACGGGCGTCTGGGAGCTCCTGGCCGGCACGCCCTCACCCCGCCCCGATAACCAAACCGGATGCTGCGAAACCCTGGCAGAATCCCGACGCTGGCCCCGGGAAAAACGGCCATGCCTTTAACACTCAATAACCAATTTACAGGGTGGAATTTTAAGTTTAAATTAGACATGTGTGAACAGTACCTCATGTCATTTATAATTCATGATGAATAGTAAATTATTCTAATGGACTTTCCCGTGCTGTTTATATTCTAACTCTCCAGGCTGGGAGGGTGGAAGCAGAGTCGCAGTGAGGCTGTCGATGGCGTGCTGGATTGTTGCACAGACTCTCCAGGAATGAAGACAGAATGTGTGGAGGAAGGACGGGGTGGGGCGCACCTGTTCACCTCTTTTTCCCCCAGAAGGTACTTTAACCATTCTACTTCTCTACTGAGAAACTAAAGGGGGATATGTGAGGTCTGGGAATATGGGGGAAGGGTCTTATGATTCAGAGGGTCCCCAGTTGTCAGCTGCTCTGAGCTGTGTCCCTCCCTCCTTCTTTGATGAGCAGAGCTGGCTTTGAAATCAAAGACCCCTCAGAAGGAGATGCAGGGAAGACTGTGTGGGGAGGGAGGCTGGGAGGGGACCCTCAGCCCCGGGTCTTAGCCTCATCTGGGAGGAAATGGCCCTAATGAGCGGATTCGGTGCATCTCGCCTGCAGGGAACAGTGCAGGGCCCGTTCACCTCAGGCAGGACCAAGGCTGCCCTGGCGGCCCAGACAGTAAAGAATCTGCCTGCAATGCAGGAGACCCAGGTTAGATCCTTGGGTTGGGAAGATCCCCTGAGAAGGGAATGGTCGCCCACTCCAGTATTCTTGCCTGGAGAATTCCATGAACAGAGAAGTCTGGCAGGCTACAGTCTATGGGGTTGCAGAGAGTCAGACATGACTGAACGACTAACATTTTTGCTTTTCCCTTTCATGCCTCAGAGCACTTGCAATCTTAACCCACGTGGAGAATGAAAAACAAAAACAAAAACAAACCCAGAATTTGGACCCTAGTCTAGTCCCAGGAGTTGAGTTTGTGTAATTTACAACAGAAACGGTAACTTCTGAATTCAGATCTCTGCTCCTCGAACAAAGCAACCTTTCCATAAGTGACTTGAACTGGCTACCTGGTAGAATTATATAGGGACCATTTAAACCTAGACTTTCCAAGAACCTTGAGATCTAAGGCTTAGGAGAAAAAGCAAAGCCACTGTGAAGTGGGTGCAGGTGCCAGCAGCCTTGCTGGCCTCACTGTCCAGGAGAAGAGGCGAAGCCCACAGTCCAGAGGCTTCTCGGGGCTTGACCAGCCAGGGCTCCTTTCCCAGGCAGGGTCTGACTCCCAGCCTGGGATGTGGTCTAGGGCTCTGACCGCAGTGACCTTCCTTTCATTGTTCATCAAAGCTGTCAACTTCTGCCTCCCCTCCCCATTATTTCAGCTCAGTCTTGTTTCCTGTAGGATTGCAGTGTGGGTTCAGATTTCTTCCCAGCTTGAGAAGGAGGAGGTTCCAGCTGCCCAGATTCTGACTGGCGATGGTTGAGCAGAGGACGGGTGACTCGTACTCACCTCTGGGTGGGGACCCTCACTGTGGCACCTGACTCAGGTCTCCGCCCGTTTCCCTGCCGTCAGGCCATGTACCTTCCCCTTATTTTCCAGCACGAAACGGACCCTGCAGTCAGCGTCTTGCCTGCCTTACGTCTCCACCGGAAAACCACTGCTCCTTTGAAAAGCAGACTCTCCATGGCTCATACACACGCCTTGTTTTTCTCTTTCACTCTTTCCCGTCTTTTCCTTCGTCCCTTCATTGAGTCCCTCCTCTTGCTTCCGCTCACGATTCCCAGGTGGGTACCACTCTTCCTCACCCTCTCCATTCCCATCCACACCTTCAGGGAACACTCGGACCGATGGAGCAGAACCGACTTTTTCTTGAGTCTCTTTAAAAGAATCGTTTGTCCTTTGGGCTGACCACAGTGCGGATCCTGTGCACAGTAGAGGTGTCTTTGCAAGAAATGGCTCCCGTGGAGGGTCCCTGCCCTGCTTCAGGGCTGAGGGTCAGCAGCAGGGCAGCAGGCTGGCTCCACCCCGCCCACTCACCTGCAGGGGCCCAGGCGGGTTCACCCTCCACATTGCAATGCAAGCTCAACTCTTTTTTAATTTTTTTAAAAAACATGAATGAGCCCACACCTGCTGTGTTTTTTAAATTTGTTTCTAATAAGTATTTTTTTTCCATCTGGTCTTTCTAAGCTGTGTTGTTGCTGTTCAGTTGCTCGGTCATGTCTGACTCTTTGTGACCCCGTGGACTGCAGCACGCCAGGCCTCCCTGTCCATCACCAACTCCCGGACCTTGCTCAAACTCATGTCCATTGAGTCGGTGATGCCATCCAGCCATCTCATCCTCTGTCGGCCCCTTCTCCTCCTGCCTTCAATCTTTCCCAGCATCAGGGTCTTTTCAAATGAGTCAGTTCTTCACATCAGATGGCCAAAGGACTGGAGCTTCAGCTTCAGCATCAGTCCTTCCAGTGAATATTCAGGACTGGTTTCCTTTAGGATGGACTGGTTGGATCTCCTTGCCGTCCAAGGGACTCTCAAGAGTCTTCTCCAACACCACAGTTCAAAAGCATCTCTTCTTCAGTGCTCAGCTTTCTTTATTGTCCAACTCTCACATCCATACATGACTACGGGAAAAATCATAGCTTTGACTAGACGGAGATTTGTTGGCAAAGTAATGTCTCTGCTTTCTAATATGCTGTCTAGGTTAGTCATAGGGCTTCCTTGATGGCTCAATTGGTAAAGAATCTGCCTGCAATGCAGGAGACCTGGGTTCGATCCCTGGGTTGGGAAGATCACCTGGAGAAGGGAAAGGCTACCCACTCCAGTATTCTGGCCTGGAGAATCCCAGGGACTTTATAGTCCATGGGGTCACAAAGAGTTGGACACGATTGAGTGACTTCCACTTTTCACTAGGTTGGTCATAGCTTTTCTTCCAAGGGGCAAGGGTCTTTTTATTTCATGGCTGCAGTCACCATCTGCAGTGATTTTGGAGCCCAAGAAAATAAAGTCTGACACTGTTTCCATTGTTTCCCCATCTATTTGTCATGCAGTGATGGGACCAGATGCCATGATCTTAGTTTTTTGAATGTTAAGATTTAGGCCAGCTTTTTTCACTCTCCTCTTTTATATTCATCAAGAGGCTCTTTAGTTCCTCTTCACTTTCTGCCATAAGAGTGGTGTCATCTGCATATTTGAGGTTATTGATATTTCTCCCAGCAATCTTGATCCAGATTGTGCTTCATCCAACCCAACATTTCTCATGATGTACTCTGCATATAAGTTAAATAAGCAGGGTGACAATATACAGCCTTGATGTAACTCATTTCCCAATTTGAAACCAGTCCTTTGTTCCATGTCTGGTTCTAACTGTTGTGTCTTGACATGCATACAGATTTCTCAGGAGTCAGGTAAGTTGGTCTGGTATTCCCATCTCTTAAAGAATTTTCCACAGTTTGTTGTGACCCAATGTTGTGATCCAATGAATGTTGGCATTTGATCTCTGGTTCCTCTGCCTTTTCTAAATCTAGCTTGAACATCTGGAAGTTCATGGTTCATGTACTGTTGAAGCCTGGCTTGGAGAATTTTGAGCATTACTTTATTAGCGTGTGAGATGAGTGCAATTGTGCAGTAGTTTGAACATTTTTGGCATTGCCTTTCTTTGGGATTGGAATGAAAACTGACCTTTTCCAGTCCTGTGGCCACTGCTGAGTTTTCCAAATTTGCTGGCATATTGAGTGCGGCACTTTCACAGCATCATCTTTCAGGATTTGAAAGAGTTCAACTGGAATTCCATCACCTCCACTAGCTTTGTTCATAGTGATGCTTTCTAAGACCCACTTGACTTCGCAATTTAGGATGTCTGGCTCTAGGTGAGTGATCACACCATCGTGGTTGTCTAGGTCATGAAGATCTTTTTGTACTGTTCTTCTGTGTATTCTTGCCTCTTCTTAATATCTTCTGCTTCTGTTACATCCATACCATTTCTGTCCTTTATGGAGCCCATCTTTACAGAAATTGTTCCCTTGGTATCTCTGATTTTCGTGATGAGATCTGTAGTCTTTCCCATTCTATTGTTTTCCTCTATTTATTTGCATCCATCATATCAGTGCATTCTTCTGGCAAAGCTGTTAGCCTTTGCCCTGCTTCATTTTGTACTTCAAAGCGGACTTGCCTCTTACTTCACGTATCTCTTGACTTCACAGTTTTGCATTCTAGTCCCCTACAGTGAAAGGACATCTTTTTTTGGTCTAGCAGGTCTTGTAGGTCATCACAGAACTGTTCAGAACTGTTCAGTGTCTTTGGCATTAGTGGTTGGGGCATAGACTTGGATTACTGTGATACTGAATGCTTTGCCTTGGTAACAAACAGAGATCATTCTGTCATTTTTGAGATCACACCCAAGTACTGCATTTTGAACTCTTTCATTGACTAGGAGGGCTACTCCATTTCTCCTAAGGATTTCTTGCTCACACTAGTAGATATAGTGGTCATTTGAATAAAATTCGTCCATTCCCGTCCATTTTGGTTCACTGATTCCTAAACTGTCGATGTTCACTGTTGCCATCTCCTATTTTATCTCTTCTAATTTACCTTGATTCATGGACCTAACATCTCAGGTTCCTAT
>SJYQ01001883.1:17228-34728 GCA_006410935.1 Redunca redunca | reverse complement strand
GCCGTCCCCTTCTTTGTCCCCTTCCTTCCCTCCCCACCCCCATCTCCGGCTGTGTCTGCGCTGACTGTCCACCTTCCCCTTGCCTGTGGTCAGCACTCCTGTCCTGTCCCCTGAGACCCTGGCTCTGGGACTGCACGCAGCTCACCCCCACCCACCCAAGCTGGGAGCTTTCTCATCTTTTCCCCGTCTGATACCTGCCCTCCATCCCTCTTCTGACAACTGGGAACCTCCTTGGACCCCTGTTCCTTGTCTACTCAAGTCACCACCCCGGTCCAGTGTGTCCACCTGTGATTCTTTGGCCCTTCACAGTTGTACAGCGAGTGCCGGTCGGAGCATAGCGGGCACACTGCCGCCCCGCTGGCCCCACTTCCCCCATCCGCATGTGCCACCCAGACCTGCCTCGGGGAGGGATTTACTGAGGACAGAGTAGAGACTTACAGTCGGGCGGTGTGTGTCAGTCACTCAGTTGCGACCCCATGGACTGTAGCTGGCCAGGCTCCTCTGTCCATGGAATTCTCCAGGCGAGAACACTGGAGTGGGTTGCCATTTCCTTCTCCAGGGCATTTTCCTGACCCTGGACTTAAACTTGGATCTCCTACATTGAAGGCTGACTTACTGTGAGCAGTGCATTGTTACACAAATTCAGTAACAGAGCTACTTCTTCTCTCTAAAGGACGTCAGTTCTACTCAAGGAAACCCTGATATAACAATCCCCGCCCTGCAAGGGTGCTCTCATTGGCTGTTTTCCCAGGGCAGTGCTATAACGGACCCCACTTGGTGTGTGCATGCGCGTGTAGGGACATCCTGATGTAATAGTCTGCTTGCTTCACTATTACAGTAAGGATCCTTTAAATATGCAAGCGGTGTTTAGAAATGAAGACAGCTTTACAAGTTGAGTAGATGCAAATATTAAAAGCAAATATTTTACTAAATATAGCCTTATACTGTTGGTTATTGTCCTTTGTTTGTGTTTTTCTTTCCAGTTTCAGTGACTGTTCCCATGGCAGAGCCCATAAAATGCCCTCATGGGAAAGGTGCTTCTTGGTTGGAAAGATATGATGATATCAGATGCATGGGAACCCACTTCGTCATGTCTGGTAGACCAGTTGGCCTGGGGGGAGTTGGCAGTGAAGGACTTGCTTTCTCCTCTGCAACACAGAGCTGTTGGCACCAAGCTTCTTGTGTGGAGTGTGTAGTCAAGACCTTTGTAATAACTCCCAGGGCGCAGTAAGAGCTGAGTGACTGGGAGCCGTGATAAGCACACAGCCTCTGCACCTGGCTCTGGGCCCAGAGTAGGCGGCCACACGGGTTCTGTGGCCAAAGACTTGAACATGTAGAAAGGCGGTTCTCATCCTAGTTCTCATCACCTTTGAGTCTGCTGAACATCGAGGTGAATCATGCCGATTCACAGGGAAGTGTGGCCACTGATAGTCGCGCCAGGAGAAGCGGCCAGCTGCCGGCCCTGTGTGTCTTTGACCTACGCTTGGGTGTAAGGCCACCATCCCGCTCAGATGACCCCGGGAGGCATGCAAGGCTGCAGGCCCACAGGCTGTTGGGGACCTGGGCTGAGTGGCGTGCTTTATGTTTCACATGTCAGCTTGTGAGACAGAGGGCTTCCTTCCAAGCCGTGATGGGGCAAGTTGCTTCAATGGGGCAGGCTGGCTAATCTCTGTTCCTCAGTTTCTCTATCCTCAAAATGGGAAAGCAATGCTATCACGTTTGTTGTGGTGAAGATTACATGAACTTGAATGTATGGTAAAATTTTCACCAGGTTGTTATAGGTGCTAGGCACATGAATCTCTAAGTAGTATCCATATAGTAGCTGCTAATTAACTCCTTTAATATCTTCCCCCAAAGATTTACATTGATCCATACATGTAAGGGGCATCCCAGGTGGCACTAGTGTTAAAGAACCCACCTACCGATGCAGGAGATGTAAGAAACGCAGGTTCAGTCCCTGGGTGGGGAAGATGCCCTGGAGGAGGGCATGGCAACCCACTCCAGTATTCTTGCCTGGAGAATCCCATGGACAGGCGAGCCTGGTGGGCTATAGTTCAAAGGGTTGCAAAGAGTTGGATCGGACATGACTCAAAAGACTTAGCACACAAGCACGTGTGTCCATGTAAAGAAACCTAAAATGAGGGATTAAATGGCTACTTCAGCCCGGATTCCTTCAAATGGTCAACACTGCTGTTCCTACTCAGCTGAAGGAACTATGAGTACAGAGGACTGGGTGGACTTGGAACTGGAATTCGAGCATCCCTGAGGATAAAGTGAGGACTCCTACAAGACATCTGCCCCAGGGAGAAAGCCAGGCTGAGGCCAAGATGTGTTCAGTCAACTTTTTATAAATTCAGTTCAAACTTAGAAAAGATGTCCTATTTTTTTGAATAATTATTTCCTCCAAGACTAACATTAGGCATTAAAATACCCTGGGCCCCTTCCCTGGCGCTTTGTCCAGAAGCCCTCCAGGAGAGGTCTCTGCGGAACTGAGGTTTGTTCAAAATGCATTTGAAGGCAGAGCTGACTCGTGCTGAGTAAACACTGAGCCTGTCCTGTTGCTAGGCTGGGCTTCCAAACCATTTGACAGCTGAGGACAGAAAGTGTTTTTGACTTCAGATTTGGAAAATCAGGGTGCTGTGACGGCAGACATTGAAATAGAAGTGTTTATGGTATGGTGCACTCCATGAGCCAGCAGCAGACCGTGCTTTGGGAAGCTCATTCAGCTCAAATACTGCCTGTGTGTCAAAATATGTCTTTAGAAACATTTAATTTGTATAATATTGAGTGTTAGACTGTAGCTGTCAATGAGAAGCGTGTGTTCTAAATTAACATGTCATATAACCAGCACGTTGTACAATATTTAAACAGGTTCACATGTAAGTAGTTACTGGTTAAATTCCATCTTGTACATGTACATGTTCAATAAAATTGGGTAGTCCACAAAACCAGTGGCTGAATTTTTATAGTGCACTGTTTACCAAAAATGTTGCATGTTCAAATAATCAGTAAAGAATCTTGTTATTCTGTAGAGGGTGCATCATGTGAGAAAAAAGAGATTTTTTTTTTCTCTTTACTTTCAGAAATTTAATGCATGTAAGCAGAAGGAAGGTGAGCACTGAATAATATCTCACTGTGAAATCAAACTTAACAGTCTTTTTTGGGGGTGCCCTAATAACACAAGCGTCTTCTATTTTAGAATCCATATCAAGATTTGAAAGAATGTTTTCAACCAATTCAGGAGGAACTTGCTGAATAAAAGAATCCCAGAAGAGGTAACAAATTGCCAAAGAAAACCGAATCCAGGGTTGGAAAAGGCCCTGCAAACATCTAGTTGAATGTGTGGGATTAGAAACCTGATTCTCCGTGAATGGTTTCCAGGAGCTGGGTTCACTGAGGCCCTTCTTGGACCTTTGCCATGCTTGTTCCAGAGAACTGGGGCCCACGCACTTGTCTTTGATGCGCAGTCCCACAAGGATGGACACCTGATCCTAGACTTGTGTCCAGAAAGATGACATGGGTTATACCCCCTTCACATTTCTGCATCGTAGCATCAAGTCACGCTTAGCAGAATTCCCTTCTGCCGCATCTCAATCACCCCCTTTTTTGTTTAAACCCCAGTGAACAGATCAACAAAAGGATCAGGATTAATTTAAATTTATTTAGATGTGAAAAAAAATTTCACCCGATGTCTTTTCTCTCCCAAGGTAGTACAAATACATAAAATACCTACACGTAGGTTTTCCTTATGGAGTCCAAAAGAGACGAATATTGGTACATAATGTACCACAGTTTTCTGCACTAGAAATGTAGATATCATACTTTTCAATAAATCTTATTTTCATCTTTCATTCTAAAATGATATTTTATAGCTTCAATTTATAGGAATCCATGAAATATTGAAGTGAATATTAAAGGTTTCTTCTTTTCAGAATGCATTGGTAACTTTTTATTTGTATTAGGGTATTTCCTTATATCTCCTTTCTATATTTATCTTATAGGTAAACACATTTAGCTTAAGGTATCTGTCTGGCATATCTGGTTTTCCTTTGTATTAGTGCTGGTCATTCAGTCGTGTCCCATTCTTTGCGTCTCCATGGACTGTAGCCCACCAGGTTTCTCTGTCCATAGGATCTCCCAGGCAAGCATACTGGAGTGGGTTGCCATTTCCTTCTTCGGGGACTCTTCCTGACCCCGGGCTTGAAGCCGGGTCTCCTGCGTGGCAGGCAGGTTCTTTACCATTGGAACCACCAGGGAATAGAATAAAGTCATGTTGCTTCTAAAACCATATTCTGCTTCACATCTAGTTTCTCAAACTCTTGCTTAGAAAACTGGCAGAAAAAATCTGACTGATACTGAGGTTTACAAAAATCTGATCACCACCAAGGTTTAGGTCCCTCAGGAGCTAGCGGCCTTTCCTGACATTTGATATGATGGTGGAGCCCTTCTCCACGGTGCAGCGACAGATGCTGGCAGGTGTGCGGCAGGCTGGGCCCACCATTGCAGAATCGGCCCTGCAGTCACTCACCTTTCAAAGTCATGGTAAGAGCTCTTAGTCTGTGAGGCCTGATACTCTTGCCTGAAATGCTAGGGCTGCGGGTGCCTGAAACAAAAAGACTGCGTGGAGTAGGGACTCGGCCATGGAGCTCTGTCTTCCGCTGTGTTTAAGCGTAACAGAAGCGAGAAATATCTACAATTAAACTTGCCAAGGCCTGGCAACATAATTAAGGGACAGTCCTCGGGAATTGCTCGTTAAAGATGGTCTTTTAATTGCTATCTTGCTTGAAGAGACCAGAATGAATGAGATTGTCACAGGTTCCGAGTCAATCTTTCAAAGTTGCATTTAACGGCCGCAGGAAGAAGGGTCTGGGTAGACTTGGAGAGGTTGCTTCCTCATCCTGTCCCAGGATGATTCTCGTGGGCCTGTGTCCTCTGCAAATGCGTGGACTCCTCAATCTCCCTTCTCATCTCCCCAGGTTCATCAGACCCTTTCTACCTGCCCCACACCCAGGCAGTGGAGACTTAGCTACAAGGGATCTGCGTCAGGTCCGGGTTAGGAGTAGAGTTCGTGGCGGCTGGTGGGGGGGTGTCCCCACCGACATCCTCACTCCTAGGGTTTGTGCGCGTGGACGGTGGCAGGCAAATGGTAGGTGTGAAGGCAGCTCTGTCTGACTCTCACAGTCTGGGCCTTACTTAGCCCAGTGTTCCACCAACTACAGCCCACAGGTCAAATGTGACTCACCACGTTCTGGTCCTGGAATGACGAATGCTTTTTATTAATATATATATATTTCATCAGTTGAATCAAAAACTCAAAAGAAGAAGCTTTTACGACGCGTGAAAATCATATGCAACTCCATTTTCAGTGTCTGTACGTAACATTTTCGTGACTGCAGCAGCACCCATTTATTTACATGCTGTCTGGGACTGCTTTTGCCCTGCAAATGGAGAGTGAAACAACTGCAGCATAGGTCACATGGCCTGTGAAGCCTGTTACTTCCCAGTGGGCCTTTACAAGGCACATCTGCCTGCTTCTCATCTACCAGATCGGGATTCATGACTTTAAAGATGTACAAAGGTGGGCGAAAGGGCGGGGTCATCCAGCGAGACATGGGAGGGCCCACGGGTGACCTGCAACCAGCATCTCAGCTCAGTGTCCTCCAGGTGATGGTCACCACGTGGGGAAGGCAGCCTAGCACGGCTGGACCTGCCATGGGTTCCGGGCAGGATAGAAAACCTAGTTTTTGTGAGTGTTCTTTTTTTTTTTTTGATTAAATACTGAGTACAGAAAAACGAATGTAGCTGTGGGTCACAAACTTTGTCCCTGTCAGAGGCCTGCAGGACCGGGAAGGGCGGCACCTGAGGCACCCTGCTGAGAGGGCCAGCACAGTGGAGGCTCCGACGGCAGGGCTGCAGGCTTTTGAAACAGGAGAGCTCTGTTCTCACGGGGCGGCCACATCCAGACATGCACTGCATTTTTTAAATTTTTCAATGAAAAGTTTCAACCTGCTGTTTCTAAACTATTAATCAATTCAGATTGGTTTTCAAAAATGTAATCGATATATTACTAGTCTGACCATCAGGTTAACGTCTAGACCACTTAACTAGAGATCATTCTTAGGCAAAGTGCCCCCACTTTCAGTCGGAAATCATGGAATGTTAAATTCGAAAGTGAACTGCAACGTCGCTGTGTTTCTGTAACATACTTCTAGCTACCTTGGGTGAGCATTCAGTAAATAGTTGATGAATAAGTGAGCATTTAGTAAACATAAATAGACATGCATACCTATAGGCTTTTTCTATATATTTAGCATATGTCTCTCTCTCTCTCTCTCTCACACACACACACACACATATTTGTATACATATAAACAGAGAGAAAGGCATACCTATAGGCTTTCTCTATGTATTTAGCATATGTCTCTCTCTCTCTCACACACATATTCGTATACATATAAACAGAGAGAGAGGCATACCTATAGGCTTTCTCTATGTATTTAGCATATGTCTCTCTCTCTCACACACATATTCGTATACATATAAACAGAGAGAGAGGCAGACAGAGAGAGAGCGGAAGCAGGAGGGAGGAGGAGAGGGAGGCCGCAGGACCGGAATCGCGTTAGATGCTTGGAGCTCCTCTGGCTGTCCCTGGGAGACTTCCATCTCCCCCTCATCCCGCAGGTAATGACAGCGCCTGCACGGTGCCAGGCCTGCGCTGGGGATTGCCGATGGATCCAGTAGCGTAATCGTATGATAGGATATATCAGAGCAAAATGTGAAACCCACCACTGGACCTCTCCAGGCTGGCCCAGCCCCTTGGCCCTGCCTCAGCATGGGGGCTGGACTGCAGTGAGCACTCAGTGAACATGATCGATCATTGTTATGTGCCAACAGGGTGTGACGGAGAGTGTAAGAGGTGCCTAAGAGATGCCTTGCTTTCTGACGTGCACCTTGGGTGGGCGCAGCATCGTTCCCTAAACAGGGACGATGGGGCAGGACAGGAAAGCACTGGGAGAGAGAGGCCGGGTGAATGCTCTTTCAGAATGTCCGGCTTGGGCTGTAAAAGGGGCCGCTGAGTACACGTTACTGAGCACGACAGTGTTAGCGAGTGTCTCTCATGGGCCAGAGAGAGAGAGCCAAGTGCCAGGGATGAGGGTGGCACTGAAGTTGGGGAGCAGCTGAGATGCCTGGGGTCCTGGGCTTGGGGCGTGACCTGAATGATGCCTGCATTGACAGCAGGGTCGGGGCACAAAGGTCATGGTGCAAAAACAGGGACGAGCCAAGCCGTGGGAAAGAGGGAGGTCGTGGGCCCCAAAGGCCAGGCGAGCGCCCGCTCCCCGGGTGGCCCAGGATGTGGCCGGGGGCCAGAGGGGAGTTCCTGGGGGTCAGGAGGAGGAGCTGGATTTCTAGGAGAGGAGATGGGGGCAGATGAAAATGTCTGCTTCTTACCAGATGTTTGACCGTGAAGAAAGGGAGATACAGAGTTCTGGGCTCCACACGATATGCGTGTGTGTGTGTGTGTGTGTGTGTGTGTGTGCACGTGTGCATGCGTTTGTGTGCATGCATGCATGCATGTGTGTGCGTGTGTGTGCATGTGTGCACGTGCATGTATGTGTGTGTGTGCGTGCGTGTGTGCATGCGTGCGTGCACAGGCTCGCAGATAAGCACTGCTCTTTAGTGTTCAGTCGGGGAAGAAGGTGGGAAGGGTGGGTCCCTTGTGGCACTTGCTCTCAGGACGCCCGTGTGTTGCCAGGCCCAACGGCCTCCATGCGCACAGAGCATAAGGAGCAGGGCACCTGGAGCTGGCACTGCAGTCCTGCTTCTGTTGGAAGCAGACCACGTAGCTCAGAAGGGCTCAGAACCACTCGCGTCCACGGATCTGCCACCAGTCAGACAAGCATCTGGGAGTAAATGGTATTCAGGGTTTCCTAGGCCTCCGTGGCCCTTCCATTTCACTCTTGAAAACCTGTTCCCGGCACCTATGCTTTCACTGAACACACATACTATTTTTCAGGTCGAGCACACTGGGGAGATTCCATGGCCATCCAAGAGGGTCGCCAAGTGCAGGACAGAGTCATCCTTTCCGGTCCTCCTGCCCTCCTCCGGCTGCAGGCAGGAGTGCCAGGCCTGGCTGCCTGGCAGGAGCTTCTCTCAGACCTCATGAGGTCCTGGGTTCCTATTCTTTCTCACTCTGCCCTGGCACTTAATCTTTCCATTTCACTTCAGACAACTGGTTTTTAGCATTTTGTTTCAGTGATTCCACTTAAACATCCCAAAACCTTTAGGGAAAGCAAGATTAGCCTCTTGTTCTTCTTTTCAAAGTTAGACCCCCCAGCATCCCAAGGGTTGATGTTATCTTTATTCCCCTAAAATATGATAGGATGTAGAGACATGAGGACACACAAAGTCCCACACTTAAATCTCTCTCTGTGTGTGCACACTGTGTGTGTGTGTGTGTGTGCTTGCATGAAAGAAACCCATGTTAACTCTGGAAACTTTTCAAACTCTTGTTTAGAGATGGGGCATATAAAGCAGATGTTTCTGCATTTACTGAAGGGTCCTCGTGTATTTTAAAGAGGGCTGCCCCTCAAATGTGAGTTATGTTATTTGACAGTTGGTTCTGAGATTTCTTGGTTTTTCTAAAACAACTCAGATCATATTACCCTTGATGCAAAGTCAGAGAATCTAAATTCACTCTGACACATCAGCACTTTAAAGTTTGCAGCCATCTCTGAGTAGCTCAGGTTTCCCTGTGCCAAGAACAACGGACAGCGTGGCTTGAAGGCGTCACTTCCGAGGAAGAGCGCGGAGGCGTCCTGTCTCTGCAGCGTGGCTCTGCTCTCGCTCGCCGTCTGTGTGTGTTCAGTGCTCTCCACTGCACTTTTCTAAGCTTGGGAACGTGCTTTCTGTGCCTCGTCGCCCAAGGAGACCACCCTGTTGGTCATTCACGGGCATCGGCACAGCTTGGGAGATCCTCCAGTGCCCTTCCCACTGACCACGGCGTATCCAGCATGGTTGACAACACTTCCCGGGGTTTGGCCTGGCTTCTGTTAGAATGTGCTCTCTGCTTACCTTCTAGTGTTGATCCAATTGGATCATGGATTTTTTTTTAATCAACTTGATTGAGGTATCATTTATAAACAATAAAATGCACACATATAAAATGTACATTTTGATGAGGCTGGAAAAACTGTGCACAGCCATGAAAGCACCACCCCACTGATGATGCAGAAAATTTCTATCTTCCTAAAAAGTTCCCCAGGGCCCTGCCTCAGTCACTCTCCACCTTCTGTCTCTCTGCCAAAGCAACCACAGATGGGCTTTCTGTCACCGCTGATCAGATTCTTCCTTCCTTGTGCGTTGTCTAAATGGAATTGTAATTTGTGCCTGACATCTTTTGCTCACCAAAGTACTTTTCACCATTCATCTGTGTTGTGAAGTATGTGAGCAATTTGTTTCTTTTAACTGCTGAGGAATATCCCATTGTACAGATGCACCATGACATCGAGCCCCCCGTTGATGGATATTGGGTCGTTTACAGGCTTTGGCAATTATAATCAAAGTGGCCATGAACATTTGTGTATAAGACCTCGGGTAAATATCTCGGAGCAGAATTGCTGGGTAATATTGTTAGTTGCTCGGTTGTGTCCGACTCTTTGTGACGCCATGGGCTGTGCCCTGCCAGGCTCCTCTGTCCATGGAGTTCTTCTGGCAAGAATACTGGGGGGTGGGGGTGGGGGTTGTCATTCCCTTCTCCAGCAGATCTTCCCAATCCAGGGATTGAACCCAGGTCTCCTGCATTGCAGGCAGACACTTTACCATCGAGCCAGGGCTGGATCCCATTGCGTTTAACTTCACAGGAAGCCACCAAATTGCTCCACAAACTGATGGCAGCAATCCACAGTCCTCCCAGCCATGTGGAGGCCCCAGCCCCACTCAAACGCAACATAGTCTGTCTTCTCTAATTGCAGTCATCCTATGGGTTGTGTAGTGGGGTTTCACTGTGGCTTAGAACTGCATTTTCCTAGTGACTACTGATGTAGAATACCTTCTCATGGGCATGTTCCTAGTCCTATTCCCATCTTTTCTTTGGGGAAGGGCCTGCTCAGTTGTGACCCCCTCCTTTTTTCTAAAATTCAGTTGTATGTCATCTTATTATTGAGCTGTAAATGCTTTTTATCTAGTCTGGACAGAAGTCATTTGCCAGCTGTGTGCATCGTGGAGATTCTCCCCGCTTGTCGATGTGCCTTTTAATTTTCTCACTGATGCTTCTAGAAGAGCAGAAGTTTCTAACTTTCATAAATTTTATTTTTAAAGAAAACTTTTAAAGTAAGTTCTTTATTTTAAAAATTGAATCACCAGTCCAGGTTTCGTGCAGGATACAGGATGCTTGGGGCTGGTGCACTGGGATGACCCAGAGGGATGGTACGGGGAGGGAGGTGGGAGGGGGGTTCAGGATGGGGAACACGTGTATACCCGTGGCAGATTCATGTTGATGTATGGCAAAACCAATACAGTATTGTAAAGTAATTAGCCTCCAATTAAAATAAATAAATTTAAATAAAAAAATAGATTTAGGTGGACAGAAAAATTGCAAAGATAACATGGAAATTTTCTTACATTCCCCGCCTTATCCGGTAGTTTCCCACATCCTACATCAGCATGGTATGCACCTCTGTCAGGATGAATGAACCAGTGCTTACACCACATCATAACTAAACTCTACACTTTATTAAGTTTTCCTTAGTTTCTTGCTAATGTTCTCTGTCTCCTCAGTAACCCATCCACATCACATTTAGGAATCTTGTTTCCTTAGGCTCCTCTTGGCTGTGACAGTTTCTGAGACTTTTCCTGTTTTTGGTGACTCTGACCGCTTTGAGGAGTGCTGGTCGCATCCCCCAGTTGGGGTGTGTTTACTGTGCTTGTGACTAGGTGGGGTTTAGGGGCCTGGGGAGGGCGACCATTGCTGTGACGTCCATCAGAGAAACCCATTTAGTTTCCTTTCATGTTTTCTGCATTTAAGCATGAGGCTGTTTAACAGTTTTTTTCCTACTACATTTTCATGTAGAAAATGTTTATTTTTAGCTTTTACATTTGTGTCTACAAAGAATTTTGAAATAATTTTGTGTGTGGTGTGAGCAAAGTGTTATGGTTCTTTTTATTTAAGCTATGTGAGCATACAGTTTTTGCAGCATTACTTTTATAAAAGAACATTCTTTCCCTGTTGAATTGCCATGATAACTTTACAAAAAAGTACTTGACATTTTATTAGCCTATTATTAAATTATCTCTTTTGTTTAATTAATGTATATCTGTGCTTATGCTAATCACATTTCTGTAACTGTCTAAATTTCTGTAACTGTGTGGTAATTCTTGGAGTCAAGTAAGATAAGTGCTCAAATCTTGTCCTGCTTTTTTTCAAAACTATTTTGCCTGTGCCACAACTTTTACATTTTCAGATATATCTTTAGAATCAGATGGTTAGTTTCTACAAAGATCAGCTGTTGGGAGATTTTTTTGGATTTTATTGACTCTATATATCCATTTTGAAGAAATACCATATCATGGTCAGAGAATATACTTTGCATAATTTCAGTGTTTAAAAATGGTGACTCATTCTATGGCTCAGCGTGTGATCTGTCCTAGTCAGTGTCCCTTTGAAAATATTTCATTTCTTTTTAGCTTGAAAGTTATTTTTTCTGGCTTAAGAATTCCACTTGGACAGTTTAAGCATGCTATTCCATTCTCTCCTGGCTGAATGCATTTCCATAAAAAATCTGCTCTAATAATAATAGTTTTTCTCCTATACTGAATGTGTCTTTTTACTCTGCCTGATTTTATGATTTTCTTTTGCTCACAGAAATTCATATGTTTTATTATAAATTGTCTATTGTGAGTATTATGGCTTTTAAAATGTCTTTTCTGCTTGAGGGGCATGGATCTTCTTGAAAGATTTTCTTTGAACACTAATGTATACTCTGAGTGATTAGAAAAGACTTCCTGCTCTACTAACAAGAAATCATATAATCTCTAGGCCTGCATCCTAGTTTATTAGTTAACTGTTGCAACACTTGTGGAATTTCACCCTATGTGTGTAAATTCAGGTCTTTGCATTTGACAAAGTGTAAGGGAACTGCAGGGCAGATTTCTGTATTTTTGTCTGTGTAACTAGAGATCCCACTTTCTATTTTGTTAGACCCAAATTATGCCTTTGTCTATAAAGCTGATTGAATAATAGGTATCATCTCATTTGTTCTACTTTTCTCCCAAAGATCATGATTCTATGTCCTTATTATCTAATATACAAGATCTTTTCATGTGTATAAGAATACATATACCAGGAATATATATATTCATATGCAGGTCAAGAAGCAACAGTTAGAACTGGACATGGAACAACAGACTGGTTCCAAATCAGGAAAAGAGTATGTCGAGGCTGTATATTGTCACCCTGCTTATTTAACTTATATGCAGAGTACAGCGTGCGAAATGCTGGGCTGGATGAAGCGCAAGCTGGAATCAAGATTGCCAGGAGAAATATCAGTAACCTCAGTTATGTAGATGACATCGCCCTTATGGCAGAAAGTGAACAAGAACTATTGATGAAAGTGAAAGAGGAGACTGAAAAACTTGGCTTAAAGCTCAACATTCAGAAAACTAAGATCATGGCATCTGGTCCCATCACTTCATGGGAAATAGATGGGGAAACAATGGAAACAATGAGAGACTAATTTTGGGGGCTCCAAAATCACTGCAGATGGTGACTGCAGCCATGAAATTAAAAGATGCTTGCTCCTTGGAAGAAAAGCTATGACCAACTTAGACAGCATATTAAAAAGCAGAGATCTTTGCCAACAAAGGTTCATCTAGTCAAAGCTACGGCTTTTCCATTAGTCACATGTGGATGTGAGAGTTGGACTATAAAGAAAGCTGAGCACTGAAGAATTGATGCTTTTGAACTGTGGTGTTGGAGAAGACTCTTGAGGGTCCCTTGGACTGCAAGGAGATCCAACAAGTCCATCCTAAACGAGATCAGTCCTGAGTGTTCATTGGAAGGACTGATGTTGAAGCTGAAACTCCAATATTTTGGCCACCTGATGCAAAGAACTGACTCATTTGAGAAGATTCTGATGCTGGGAGGGATTGGGGGCAGGAGGAGAAGGGGACAGTAGAGGATGAGAAGGTTGGATGGCATCACCGACTGGATGGACATGAGTTTGGGTAAGCTCCGGGAGTTGGTGATGGACAGGGAGGCCTGATGTGCTGCAGTCCATGGGGTCACAAAGAGTCGGACACGACTGAGCGACTGAACTGAACTGATTATATACATATATATCTTATATATACACACATATATATATGTTGCTATTTAAGTTGAGTATGTTGAATCGTTTTAAATGTTTTGCTCGTTTACTTTTGGCTGAGCTGGGTCTTCCTTGCTGCAGGAAGTCTTTCTCTAGTTGCCTAGAGCGGGGGCTGCTCTCTAGTTGGGGTGTGTGGCTTCTTGTGCTGGCTTCTCTTGCTGCAGCCCACAGGCTCTAGAACACAGCTTCAGTGGTTGTGGTGCAAGGATTAGCTGCAGCATCTGGACTCACCTGGAATCCTCCTGGACCAGGGACTGAATCCATGTCCCCTGAATTGGCAGGTGGATTCCCAACCACTGGCCCATTAGGGAAGTCCTGCATTGAATCTTGGAGCCTGCACCTAACCAGGTTGCTTGATAAAACAGCATTTTCAACATTATTCCTAAGCTGTAAGTATTACTCAGGATTTCATAACATTCAAAATGTGTAAGCAGGATAAAATGCAAAGTTGCTCATCAAAGAAAGAGCCAGAGAACCCAACTGCCATGTGTGAAGTCATTCAGTAGATGCCAGCACCAACGTGATGCCAGCACCAACATGTAGAGATGTTGGCATTATCTGACAAAGACTTTAAAGCAAGTATTATAACCATGCTCCAGCTAGTAACTATAATTACTTTTGAAACAAATGAATAAATATGAATATGAATAGAAACATGGAAGCTATAAAGAAGAACCAAATGGAAATTTTATAACTGAAAAGTACAACAGAAACTTAAAATAATGATTGCATGGGGGGAAGAAACCCTATGACTCAGGGGCCCACGGAACAATAGCAAAAACTGACGTGTATGCAATCAGAGCAGTTCTAGAGAAGACAAGAAGGAGCTTGGGGTTAAATTAAAAAAAAAAAAACTGAAAGAGTAAAGGTAGAATTCTACAGGATGAAGAAGCTATGTGACTTCTTAACAGGGTAAACCGAAAGAATCCATCTTAAGATACATCACAATAAAAAAAACCTGAAAGCTAATTTTTTTTTTAATGTTTTAAGCACCATTGAAAATGATACATTGTCTGTTAGGATATGGTTAGAAGGGCTATAGATTTTTCATCAGAAATGATGAAGGGAGGAGGAATATGTAGACCATTTCTAAAGTTTTCAGGAACTGTCAACCCTAAACTCTATATCCTGAGAAACACACTACTGCAATGAAGGCAAAATAAGACATTCCCAGATGGAGAAATCAGGAAAAAATCGGGTGCCCAAAGCTACTCTAACAGAATTACTAGGAAACCTTTCAGTAGATGGAGAAATCAGGAAAGAATTGGGTGCCCAAAGCCCACTCTAACAGGATTACTAGGGAACCTTTCAGTAGATGGAGAAATCAGGAAAGAATCGGGTGCCCAAAGCTACTCTAACAGAATTACTAGGGAACCTTTCAGTAGATGGAGAAATCAGGAAAGAATCGGGTGCCCAAAGCCCACTCTAACAGGATTACTAGGGAACCTTTCAGTAGACAGGAAAAGATACTTGAACGAACATTTGAATATAAGGATGAAGGGAAAACAAAAGAAATAGTAAATGTTTGAGTAAATATAATTGATTCTTCTCCTGTTCAGATCTTTAAAATAGGTTGAATGCCCAAAAGCAAAATTTATAACATCTCATGATGGCGTTTTCAATATATATTGATGTAATATTATAAGACAACCAGAACATAGAAGGAGAAGATAGTCTATACATTTGTAAGGTGAAATATTGATTCTAAATAAGCTGTGAAAAGTGAAGTATGTACATTATATCCTTAGAAAAACTTTAAAAAGTTACACACACCTAGACATATTCTAGTATCTATCGATAGATATATAGATATAGATAGAGTGTCAAACTCAATAGATGGGGACTTCTTCATCGGTTCAGTGGCTAAGAGTCCCACATTCCCAATGCAGGGGGCTTAGGTTTGATCCCTGGTCAGGAACCAGATCCCACACACCACAATTACGAGCTCGCATGTGCAACAGAGGTCGAAGATCCCACCTGCTGCAGCGAAGACCCAGTGCCGCCGAGACTTAAAGAATCACTGCAGAGGTGCTAAGGCGGGAACATAAATAACTCAAGAAGGCAAAAATGGAAACCCAGAGACAGTGACAAGAGGAAGAGAAAGAGAACAAACTAAACAATGGAAGACCCAAATCCAAATGTGTCAGCAATCACCTTAAATGTAAATGGTCTAAACATTCTGTTAAAAGTGCAGAGATTATCGCAACAGATTAAAGATAGGACCCAACTACGTGCTGTCTGTAATGAACTCACTTAAACTGTGATAATATAAGCTCTTTAAAGCAAAAGGATGGGAAAAGATATACCTTGAAAACACTAATTAAAGAAAGCCAAGCGGCTATACTGATATTAAATGAAAGAGACTCCAGAGCAAAGAAAATGACCAGGGCTAAGAGGGACATTAGTGAAAGTGAAAGGGGAGAGTGAAAAACTGGCTTAAAGGTCAACATTCAGAAAACTCAGATCATGGCATCCAGTCCCATCACTTCATGGCAAATAGATGGGGAAACAATGGAAACAGTGAAAGACTTTATTTTTGGGGGTTCCAAAATCACTGCAGATGGTGACTGCAGTTGTGAAATTAAAAGATGCTTGCTCCTTGGGAGAAAAGCTATGAGCAACCTAGACAGAATATTAAAAAGCAGAGACATTACTTTGCCAAGAAAAGTTCATCTAGTCAAAGCTATGTTTTTTCCAGTAGTCATGTATGGATGTGGGAATTGGACTATAAAGAAACTT
Organism: Redunca redunca; assembly: GCA_006410935.1. Lineage (NCBI taxonomy): Eukaryota > Metazoa > Chordata > Mammalia > Artiodactyla > Bovidae > Redunca > Redunca redunca. The sequence goes on along the minus strand of SJYQ01001883.1, from coordinate 18,625 downwards.
GAGCACCAAAGAATTGATGCTTTTGTTGTGGTTGTTGGAGAAGACTCTTGAGGGTCCCTTGGACTGCAAGGAGATCCAACAAGTCCATCCTAAACGAGATCAGTCCTGAGAGTTCATTGGAAGGACTGATGTTGAAGCTGAAACTCCAATATTTTGGCCACCTGATGCAAAGAGCTGACTCATTTGAAAAGACCCTGATGCAGGGAGGGATTGAGGGCAGGAGGAGAAGGGGACGACAGAGGATGAGAGGATTGGATGGCATCACCGACTGGATGGACATGAGTTTGGGTAAGCTCTGGGAGTTGGTGATGGACAGGGAGGCCTGACGTGCTGCAGTCCATGGGGTCGCAAAGAGTCAAACACAACTGAGTGACTGAACTGAAGAGGGACATTATAGAATGATGAAGGAATACATTCCCTAAGAAGACATAGGAATATTAACTATGTATATATCTAACAACACGAAGTAAAAACTGACCGACTGAAAGGAGCAGGCGAATGCACAGTGAGCATTGGAGGCTCCAGGCTCAGCTCTCTGTAACGTGTGTGACTTGTATACAGAGATTTAGTGAGTGTCTGGAGGAACTGAATAGTGCCATCAGACAAGAGGACGAAAGGCTTACACAGTATTTCACTCTGGAAGATAATACATATCTTTTCACATGTAATGTTCACCAAGGTTATCCATGTTCCTAATCACAAAACAAATCTTAGTTAATTCAATAAAGTCGAAATCATGCAAAATATGTTTTTGAACTATAATAGAATTAAACAGGAAACCAATAAGAGAATGATATCAAGAAATTTTCCAAACACTTAGAAATTAACCAACATATTTCTAAATAATCCATGGGATGAAAAATATCAAGAGATATTAGAAATATTTTGAATAAAAGTAAAATGATTATATGCCATATCAGATCTATGGTGTGCCCTTGAAACAGTGCTTTGAGAATTTATAGCATTAAAAGTATGCATGAGAAACTCAGAAAAATTTCAAATCAAAGATACGAGCTTCTTTTTTAAGAAGTCAGAAAAAAAACCACAAGCAAAACAAACATAAGGAGAAGAGAATAAAAAGAAAATCCATGAAATTCAAAACAGAAAAAAAAAAGAAAATGAAAAAACTGAAAGCTGCTTCTTTGAAATGATCAATAATATTGATAAACTTCTGGCTAGATTGACAAAAAAAGAAAAAACTGCAAATTATCAATATCAAGAATGAAAGAGATGATACCACCTCACAACATTAGAGGGATAATAAGGGAAGACTGCAAATAACTCTACACTACAAATATCAACAACTTACCAAATAGGGTCTAATTATTGAAAAAAAATTACAGAAAAGACATCATTAAAATGAAAAACTTCTCTCTGAAAGACAAGGTTAAGAAACT
>SJYQ01001883.1:0-17147 GCA_006410935.1 Redunca redunca | reverse complement strand
CATATTTGTAAATCACATATCTGAAAATAGAAATGTCCAGAATATATCTATCTATATCTATCATCCATCTATTTATCTATCTATTCTCCAGAAAATATAGGGAAAAATATATATATAGGAAAAAAATATATATCTTTAAATCTAACCAGAAAAATAATCCAATTAAAATTGGGCAAAATATTTGGACAGACATTTCCCAAAATAGAAATAGCAAACAGCACATAAAAAGATGTGCTCTATCTTGGCCATTGTGGAAAGCAAAATAAAACCGTGGTGAGCTAGTGTTCACCTACTAACATGTGAGTGTGTGTGAGGCGCTCAGTCGTGCCCGACTCTTTGCGACCCCATGGACTGCAATCCACCAGGTTCCTCTGCCATGAGATTTTCCAGGTAAGGATACTGGAGTGGGTTGCCATTTCCTTTTCCAGGGGATCTTCCCAAACCAGGGATCAAACCCGGGTTTCCTGCACTGCAGGCAAATTCTTTATCAACAGAGCTACATGGCTAGAATAAAAAGTCACGACCACTTCAAGTGCTTTTGATGGTGTGGAACAACCAGGGTGTACATTGCTGAATGTAGTGACAAATGAATACTACACAGCTATAAAAAGAAAGCAAGAAAGCCATTTGCAGCCTCATGGATGGACCTGGAGATCATCGTACTGAGTGAAGGAAGTTAGGCAGAGAAAGGCAAGCATCATACGATATCATCTATATATGGAATCTTAGAAAATGATACAAATGAATTTATACATGAAACAGAAGGAGACCCACAGACATAAGAAACAAACACAGATACCAATGGGGAAGGAGGGGGAGGGATAAGTTAGGAATTTGGGATGAACATACACGATTATATATAAAATAGACAACCAACCAGGACCTACTGTATAGCATAGGGAATGCTACTCAGTATTGTATAGTAACCAGAGTCCCTTGGACGGCAAGGAGATCCAACCAGTCCATTCTGAAGGAGATCGGCCCTGGCATTTCTTTGGAAGGAATGATGCTAAAGCTGAAACTCCAGTACTTTGGCCACCTCATGCTAAGAGTTGACTCATTGGAAAAGACTCTGATGCTGGGAGGGATTGGGGGCAGGAGGAGAAGGGGACGACAGAGGATGAGATGGCTGGATGGCATCACTGACTTGATGGACGTGAGTCTGAGTGAGTTCTGGGAGTTGGTGATGGACAGGGAGGCCTGGCGTGCTGCAGTTCATGGGGTTGCAAAGAGATGGACATGACTGAGCAACTGAACTGAACTGAACTGGACTGATAAGGAAAAAGAATTATACATATATATCACTGTCCACCTAAAGCTGACATAACATACTAAATGAACTATATTTTAGTTTAAAAGAAAAAAATGGGACAGTCTTTCTGGAAAACAACTAGGCACTTTCTTGTAAACTTAACTATATATTTACCACGTGAGCCAGCAACTCCACTCGGGTATTTATTCCAGATAAATGAAAATGTGTGTCCACGCAGAAGCCTGTGCATAAACCCAGCGGCCCCACTTGTGACAGGAAACGGCAGGAGCATCCGAATACCCTTCACCAGGCGGATGGATTCTCCGGCCCTGCAGCCACAGCCTGATCCCTGCGAAAGTGCTGGTCACTCAGTCGTGTCTGACTCTGTGACAATACGGACTGCAGCCCAGCAGGGCAAGAATACTGGCTGCTGCTGCTACTAAGTCGCTTCAGTCGTGTCCGACTCTGTGCGACCCCATAGACAGCAGCCCACCGGGCTCCTCTGTCCCTGGGATTCTCCAGGCAAGAATACTGGAGTGGATTGCCATTTCCTTCTCCAAGGGATCTTCTTGAACCAGTGATTGAACCCGGGTCTTCCGCATCACAGGCAGATTCTTTACCACCTGGGTCAGCAGGGAAGTCAGAGCTGATCCCTGCTCCTCAGTAAAGAGGCAGGTGTTCCATCCGTGATGCACACAGCTTGGGTGCGTCTCAGAGACGCTGCACTGGGTGAAAGAAGGCATTGTCAGGATTACTGTTTGGTCCTGTTTATATCCTTCTGACATTCTCAAGCAGGCGAAGCCATGATGATGGAGAGATCACACTGCTGAGGGTCAGAGTGAAGAGAAGACACAAGCAGGAAGGGACGGAGAGAGACTCGAGATGTTTGACATAACGCTCCTGTACCATGATTGCGATAATCTTGGCACAGATCTGTATGCTAAAAAGTGGGGCAATCTTATTGTATGGTATTGTAAAAATTAATATCGAGGAAAAAGCCCCAAAGGCCAGTAATAGCAGAAGGGCCAGGTCCATTATGAGGATGTCACTTGCTAGAATATTAAAGGGATGATGGTAAAAACTGCAGTAACATTACAAAGCAGGTTTGCAATGATGTTAAGTGAAATGGGTTATACTACAAAGCTGTCGACTACACTTAATCTTATAAAAAATTGGTGTGAAAAAATAGAAGGGAATAGACAAAGTGATGAAAAACATTTGTTTTGCAGACTGTGGGTGTTTTTCATGCTGTTTTCTCAAATTGTTATAACAGTATACAATTTTTATTGACACAAATAAATAATTGAATGTTGCTGTTAGTGATAGAATATCTATACATTTCCTAGAGAGATGCACAAACAGAAGTGTGCCCTGTATTTAAAAATAATCATCAGCTACACGTAGGCTGGCTTGAAAGTCTTCATTTTTCCTCAGATTGGATTTTTCTTCACATCAGTGAAGGAGTTACAGATTTACCAATGAAGCATCTTCTACAGCAACTTTACTTGGGACAAAAATCAAGACATTTGTACCAGATGAGATATTGTGTCTGAATCACCAATTTTACAACGTGCACTTTTAACAACTGTGAAATTAAATGAAACTGAAGTGTTTTTGTTTTTTTTTTAATCTAAGGATTATGTGATAAAAGCAAACCGGCTTTATTTTTTTTTTTCCAAATTAGACAGGAGGTGGAAACGTGCCTTGTTTATTTCACTAGATGCTTAGCTTTCCAGAAAAGACAAAGGCGTACGGGCAGTCTAGAGCCAGGTCTCAGTCATTCATTCATCGGTTTAGCTCGCATCATGTCTCTAAACCAGCCAGGACTTTTCTGCTCATGGTCTGCGTGAGACGACACAGTTAGTTTTAGTCAAATGCACTGGAGACTCAGGGCGGCCCTAGGATTAAAACATCTTCTAAGTCGCAAAACCCAGCGGTGGCCGCAGGAGTTCCTCTCTCGTTAGAAGCACAAATCTTCCTGGCCGTTGTGACTGTATCATGCTTGGAGCGGTCGGGGTGTATGACCGAGGACTCGCGTATTTGCAGTGAGCAAATGCCGGGCCACTTCTGCTGCACGCCCATCAGGCCCCGAGCTGGGGGCTGAGACGCAGAAATCAAATTAACTCAGATCAGCGGAATCAAAGGAAGCCGAGAAAAGCATCTGTTTGGCCGAGAGGCTGAGTCTATAAAAACAAAACAGAACAAACCCCCAACCACCCCCGCCGGAGCTGGGGCACCCCGGGAGCCCCGGGCTGGTGGAGGGCTCCGGGTGACGGCTGCTCGTGGCTGGCTGCTGGGCTGGGCACGGAAGGGTCTGACCCATAATTGCAGCAGACCCGCAGCAGCTTTCCAGGGGCTTCTGAGCTCCCGTGCTGGGCAGCCTCCATCTGCTGCGGCCTGCCGCGCCTCCCGGGGGGCCCGGGCTGATTTTTCAGTCAATTAGCAGAGGCCTGCTTTTGTTCAGCCCCGCATGCCCTGGGCTCTGTGTCCCCGGGAGCTGGCCTTCGGATGGGGTGGGTTTGGAGAAGCGTATTGTGTTGGCTTTTTCCATGACCTTGTGACACCATTGGGCAAACCTTATCTCAATCATCTTGGCGACTTGCTAAAAAGCCAGCCAAGCTTCCCTTTCTCTGTTGCTGTGTCTGAGTGAGTGTGTGTGTGTGTGTGTGTGTGTGTGTGTGTGTTGGGGTGGGGGATGCTATGAATGAGCTGTTCTAAATATACCACAGATTTGAGTTTTGCGTCCCTATACATCTGGCCTCAAGTCTATTCATTTACTCATATTTTTTTTAATCAGTCGCCTTAACGTGGACAAGGCAGGGGTTGAATTGATGTAGGAAGAGACTTATTGGGTGAAACAGAGTTTATCCCCCCGAACCCTGCCAGGGGTGCTTCAGTCTCCATCCGTCTAGCGGGGATCACTGTTGTAGGCTTAGCGAGTTCTGGGCAAAAGGTATCTCGGATTATAAAACCTCAGTCTGCGAACCTGAGTCACTCCTGACTCAGTTTCCCTGGGCAAGATGGGAGAGATGGCATGGAAAGGGCCCTGCCGTCCTGACAGCGGCTGGGAGGGGCTTTGGGTCTTCGTCCTCCCGCCCCTGCAGCATGAAATGGGAGGCCCCGGGGAGCACCCCATTTCCCTTCTGCCTCCAGAGGCCAGGTGCCCGGCAGCCCTCTTTGGGCCCACTCTCTCCACCACCTCTCTCCTCCCCAAGCTGGGAAAACACCCCCAGCTCCACGCGTGAGGTCTTGATAACCCAGCTGCCCCTCGGGTATGAGATCTACAGTCCTGTCACGGGGGGATTTGGTGAAGACCTTGACCCCTTCTGATGGGGCTTCCCTGGTGGCTCAGCCAGTAAAGAATCCGCTGCGATGCAGGAGACCTGGGTTCAATCCCCGGGTGGGGAAGATTCCCTGGAAGAGGGAAATGCTTCCCGCTCCAGTATTCTCGAGTTTCCCTTGTGGCTTAGCTGGTAAAGAATTGGCCTGCAGTGCTGAAGACCTGGGTTCCATCCCTGGATTGGGAAGATCCCCTGGAGAAGGGAAAGGCTATACTCACTCCAGTACCCTGGCCTGGAGAATTCCAGGGACTGTATAGTCCATGGGGACACAAAGAGTCAGACACGACTGAGCGCCTTTCACTTCACCTGACTCCTTCTAAACTCATCGCACAGAGCCAGCAGCAGGCCTTTCTCTTAGGCTTTGTGACTCAGAATCACATGTTGTTTCACCTTTTCCTCCAAAATAAAAATGGTCTTTGCTTTCTTTTATAATTAAAAGTGATCGAAGTCCCATTACAGGGCATGGCTTTCCACTTTCAAAGAAAACACTTGTGAAGAAAATCTGCTTCCTTCCAGCTCCAAGGGCACTTGACCCTCCCAGCATCAGACAGGGTGCAATCACTTCCCTAAGTATCCTTTGATAAGATGGGCTGGGACAGAGGGCCACGGGGCTCTTCCAGAGTGCCCCCCGGCTTCCCCATGTCCACCCCTCTGAGGTTTCCAGCCTCTGGGGGTGAGCTTCCGAGAGGCCCAGCCTCTCCATCCTGCCTCCTGCCCACCGCTGTCTGCTGCCTCTTCCAGGGTGTCCAGGGCATCCTCGGGCCCTGCCCTTTCATCTGCCCAGCCTCTCACCTCTATCCTTCTGCAGTTAACAAACACACCTTTTTTCTCAGTGTCAAGCGATCAAATATTCAGCTGATCTGAGCTGGGGTTACCAGATTTCTGAAAATTTTACTGCGTGACAGCCTGTTCGGCGTAATCCCCTCAGCTGTCTCGGGTTCCAGGGCAGAAGTGATCTGGTGTGTCACTCTAATAGTCTAGAATTACACTTATATCCCTGTCCCTGGCATCTGGGGCTATGTCTACCCCTAGGCCAGCTCCCTCTCTTCCACGGCTCTTAAAACGCTCCCAGTTGACCCAGCCGGCTCTGACTGGAGTGTGCCCTGCTTCCAGAGCAGCGATAGAGGGGCTCCTAGGGGCCTGACCACGGTGGCCAGCCAGGGCACCCTTTACCGCTAACAAGAGGGCCCGGTGTCTGGGAGCTGGGGGTTGGGGGACAAGCCTGCACTTAATTACACAGTCTCCGTCTCAAGTGCCTGCTCGAGAGGCTTCAGCCGTGTGGCTCCTTGGGGGTCTCTTTCCGCCCTTACTGAACCTATTGATCCCTGGACAGTCGATGCAGGGCTTTCGAGGACCTTCAAGGGGAAGACCCAGCTGGTGGTGCAGGGAGGGGGTGCCAGGGAGGGCGACACAGGGGACCCCCAGGACTGTTGCTGCCAAAAGCCATTTAGACAAACTGAGCAGTGGGCTGGAGACAGGATACTGTCACGTCCAGCTTTCATCTAAAAAAAAAAATAATAATCACACACATGAACTTATCTATAGAACAAAAATAGTCCCACAGACATCAAGAACAGTTGACTCATTGGAAAAGACTGATGCTGGGAGGGATTGGGGGCAGAAGGGGAAGGGGACGACCGAGGATGAGATGGCTGGATGGCATCACTGACTCGATGGATACAAGTCTGAGTGAATTCCAGGAGTTGGTGATGGACAGGGAAGACTGGCATGCTGCGATTCATGGGGTCACAAAGAGTCGGAACGACTGAGCGACTGAACTGAAGAAAAGGTAGGGGTGAATTAGGAATCTAGGATTAACAGATACACACTCAGTTCAGTTCAGTTCAGTTGTTCAGTTGTGTCCGACTCTTTGTGACCCCATGGACTGCAGCACACCAGGCCTCCCTGTCCATTGCTAAGTCCTAGAGTTTACTCAAACTCATGTCCATTGAGTCGGTGGTGCCATCCAACCATCTCATCCTCTGTCGTTCCCTTCTCCTCCTGCCTTCAGTCTTTCCCAGCATCAGGGTCTTTTCCAGTGAGTCAGTTCTTTGCAACAGGTGGCCAAAGTATTGGAGTTTGAGCTTCAACATCAGTCCTATATAGTATATACTATACATCCGTCCTACATGCTACATAGTATATACTATACATCCGTCCTATATACTAGTGTATATAAAACAGATGAACAACAAGGACCTACTGTGGGAGAGGGAACTACTCAATACCCTGTGATAGAGCGTCATGGGAAATAATCTGAAAAAGCGTATGTGTGTGTAAATCACTTTGATGTACACCTGAAGCTAACGCAACATTGCAAACCTACTGTTTAAATTAAAAAAAAATGGGCGGGATGGGAAGTGGGCAACGTATAAGCAGCCCACTCCCTTAGGAGACAAAGAGGAGAAATTCACAGACAAAATGGAGCCCAGGCAGGCACGAAGGCGCCGATTCTGCAGGAAGGAGAAGCCGGCAGTGGAGACCCTCCAGTGTCTGATGCTGGCACGGGCAGCATTTGCTGTGGGGGCGGGGAGAGCCTTGAGGCCACAGCCCAGGTGTCACAGGTGACGATAAGGGGCAGGGTCAGCTGGCCGAGGACACTGCGCTCCGCCTCCGGCCCTTCGTCATGGGTCGGTCCGGCTCCTCTTTTGGAGGGCCACCTCTGTGTCCCTGTCCAGGGAAGCCTGGACTCTGTTAAAAATCACTGTTAGGCGTACCGCTTCATTATGGGCAGAACCATGATCGCGTCGTGGAGAGGCTGTCCCTGGACCCGAGGAGCGAGGGCTAGCTGTCCTAACCGGCCAGGGAAGGCTGCAGCGGCCAGGACGCTGGCCTGAGGGTGGTGAGCCGCCCTGGGCATTCTCCTTCGGTGTTAGGAGAGGCTGTCCATCTTGGTGACTGTTTGCAGCTTGAGTTCGAGTTTCGGCAGGTTCTCGGGGTTGACGGGCCCTCTCTTCACGAGGGGCAGCCGCGTTTGGGTTACTGCGCTCTGAGCTGCCTTCTGCGGGCTGCGTCTCTGCAGCCACGGCTCCGGGGTGTTCGCTTTGCTGTCATCCTCGGCTCCTTCTGCCTGCGGTGGTTTCTGCAGGTTCTCAATGACCCTCAGATTGTATATGCCGCTCCCATCCTCTGCTTCTGCATCCATAAACATGCAGGTTGTTCTTTGGGAAGTCGGCCTCAGTGCCTGCCTTTGACTCAGGAACCTGTAAAGGTGAGCTGTCGGGGAACACTGAGCTGTATGAAGCCAGTGCTGGTGTTTGCAAGAGCCTCTTGATTCCACCGGCGGACAGCATCACCAATTCAATGGACATGAACTTGGACAAACTGAGAGATGGGGAGGGACAGTGAGACCTGGTGTGCTATTGTCCATGGGGTCACAAAGAGTCAGGCACAACTTAGGGACTGAACAACAACTGCATTCCACAAAACAAACACAAAGGTAAAGATGTAAAGAAAACCAACAAAGTCACAGCCAAACGCTTTTGCAGGGCAGGGTCCACTCCAAGGCCAGCATTCGGTGCTGAAGTCTGGGCGCCCCCTCTGTGACTCTCTCTGCCTCAGCGGTGGGGGCTGCATGCTTGAAGCAGATTTTTCTTTTCATGGAAATGAAATTCACATAACATAAAATTAGCCACTTAAAAGCGCACAATCCAGAGGCATTCTGTGCATTCAAGTACAAAATGTAAAATCACCACCTGGTTGCAATCACATGGTGTATAATCACCGTCTAGTTCCACCAAGTTCCAAAGCTTTTTTCCATCACCCTGAAATAAAGCCCCACACCCATCAAGCCGTTTCTCCTCATTGCCCCCGCCCCCAGTCTCCCTGGCGATGACTCATCTGCTTTCTGTTTTTATGGATTTACTTAGATATAAATGGAATCACAGAACACGTGCCTTCTGTGTCTTCCTGCGCTCGCTTCCCATCATGTCTTTGGGGTTTGTCTGCTTTGTGGCATATTTCAATGCAGCATCCCTTTTATGGCTGCATAATATTCCATCCATCTTTGGCTGCAGAGAATATAATCACTCTGATTCGGTGTTGACCATCTGGTGCTGTCCATGTGTAGAGTCTTCTCTTGTGTTGTTGGAAGAGGATGTTTGCTATGACCAGTGCGTTCTCTTAGCAAAACTCTATTAGCCTTTGCCCTGTTCATTCCATATTCCAAGGCCAAATTTGCCTGTTACTCCAGGTGTTTCTTGACTTCCTACTTTTGCATTCCAGTCCCCTATAAAGAAAAGCACATCTTTTTTGGGTGTTAGTTCTAAAAGATCTTGTAGGTCTTCATAAAACCATTCAACTTCAGCTTCTTCAGTGTTACTGGTTGGGGCATAGGCTTGGATTACTGTGATATTGAATGGTTTGCCTTCGAAACGAACAGAGATCATTCTGTCATTTTTGAGACTACATCCAAGTATAGAGGAGCACCCCACGTCTGAGGTCACGGGTGGCAGCTGAGACAAGCTACCGCACGCCTGAGGTCAGGGTTGCAGCTGGAAGGAGCTACCACATGCCCGAGGTCAGGGGTGGCGGCCCAGAAGAGCAACCCCATGTCCAAGGAGCAGCTCCTATGTGGGCATAGAAGGGCTGAGAGGAGCTACTCCAAGTTCAAGGTCAGGAGGGGTGGCCGTGAGAAGATACCCCTCATCCAAGGTAAGGAGCAGAGGTTATGCTTTGCTGGAGCAGCCGTGCAGAGATACCCCAGGTCCAAGGTAAGAGAAACCCAAGTAAGACGGTAGGTGTCGTGAGAGGGCATCAGAGGGCAGACACACTGAAACCATAATCACAGAAAACTAGCCAGTCTGATCACATGGACCACAGCCTTGTCTAACTCAATGAAACTAAGCCATACCATGTGGGGCCACCCAAGATGAGAGGGTCATGGTGGAGAGGTCTGACAGAATGTGGTCTACTGGAGAAGGGAGTGGCAAGCCACTTTAGGATTCTTGCCTTGAGAACTCCATGAACAGTATGGAAAGGCAAAATGATAGGATACTGAAAGGGGAACTCCCTGGGTTGGTAGGTGCCCAATATGTTACCGGAGATCAGCAGAGAAATAACTCCAGAAAGAATGAAAGGATGGAGCCAAAGCAAAAACAATCCCTTAGAGGCAATGGAGTAGCCATCATGGTCAACAAGAGTCCGAAATGCAGTACTTGGATGCAATCTCACAAACGACAGAATGATCTCTGTTCGTTTCCAAGGCAAACCATTCAATATCATGGTAATCCAAGTCTATCCCCCAACCAGTAATGCTGAAGAGGCTGAAGTTGAATGGTTCTATGAAGACCTACAAGACCTTTTAGAACTAACACCCAAAAAAGATGTCCTTTTCATTATAGGGGACTGGAATGCAAAAGTAGGAAGTCAAGAAACACCTGGAGTAACAGGCAAATTTGGCCTTGGAATATGAAATGAAGCAGGACAAAGGCTAATAGAGTTTTGCTAAGAGAACGCACTGGTCATAGCAAACACCCTCTTCCCACAACACAAGAGAAGATCCTACACAGGGACATCACCAGATGGTCAACACTGAAACCAGATTGATTATATTCTTTGCAGCCAAAGATGTAGAAGCTCTATACACTCAGCAAAAACAAGACCAGGAGCTGACTGTGGCTCAGATCATGAACTCCTTATTACCAAATTCAGACTTAAATTGAAGAAAATAGGGAAAGCCACTAGACCATTCAGGTATGACCTAAATCAAATCCGTTATGATTATACAGTGGAAGTGAGAAATAGATTTAAGGGCCTAGATCTGATAGACAGAGTGCCTGATGAACTATGGACAGAAGTTCATGACATTGTACAGGAGACAGGGATCCAGACCATCCCCATGGCAAAGAAAAGCAAAAAAGCAAAATGGCTGTCTGAGGAGGCCTTACAAATAGCTGTGAAAAGAAGAGAGGTGAAAAGCAAAGGAGAAAAGGAAAGATATAAGCATCTGAATGCAGAGTTCCAAAGAATAGCAAGGAGAGATAAGAAAGCCTTCCTCAGTGATCAATGCAAAGAACTAGAGGAAGACAACAGAATGGGAAAGACTAGAGATCTCTTCAAGAAAATTATAGATACCAAGGGAACATTTCATGCAAAATGGGCTCAATAAAGGACAGAAATGGCATGGACCTAACAGAAGCAGAATATATTAAGAAGAGGTGGCAAGAATACACAGAAGAACTGTACAAAAAAGATCTTCATGACCCAGATAATCACGATGGTGTGATCACTCACCTAGAGCCAGACATCTGGGAATGTGAAGTCAAATGGGCCTTAGAAAGCATCACTACGAACAAAGCTGCGGGAGTTGGTGATGGACAGGGCGGCCTGGTGTGCTGTGATTCATGGGGTTGCGAAGAGTTGGACATGACTGAGCGACTAAACTAAACTGAATATTCCATCCTGTGGATGAATTATATTTTGTTTATTCATCAGTTAAGAGACATTTGGGTTGCTTTCCCATTTTGGATATTGTAAATATTGTTTCCATAAATGTCTGTTAACCTGATGCTGGGAAAGACTGAAGGCAGGAGAGAAGGGGATGGCAGAGGATGAGATGGTTGGATGGCATCATTGACTCGATGGACATGAGTTTGAGCAAGCTCCGGGAGTTGGTGAAGGACAGGGAGGCCTAGTGTGCTGCAGTCCATGGAATTGCAAGTTCTGGGCATGACTGGGAGACTGAACTGAAATGGTCTGTGCACACACATGTGACTAAATGTTTTCAATTCTTCTGAGTGTATATCTAGCAATTGAAATCCTGGGTCATGTGGTAATTCTACGTTTAATTTTTTGAGGAACCTGGAATAGAATATTGAGAAACTCATGTTCTGTCAGCCCTGAATAAGGACGTACTTGCCCACTGATTCTCCTGGCCCTTTGAGGTTAGTGAATGATCCCAGCCACTGGGCTGCCCAGGTACTGAGTGGGTGATGGCTGCTGCTCTATCTGGTATCAGCAGGATTTAGTGAGGGGATCTCTGTCCATTGCAGGATTAAATTCCATCACTGTAGTCTTAGGGGCCTGAGAAAATAACTGCTTGAGCTGTGGCAAGTTCGTCACCTCTTTACGGTGATTCTATAAGAGCAGTGAGAGGGTGGGGTCGTGGCTGGCTCCTCACGGCTCCTGCATCCCTAGGCGATGGTGTGGCCGTGTTTGAGAACGTAGGCTATAGACCGACAGGACAAACATGCAGGGATGCTTACTCTTATGATGCTGTTCATTCAAATTCATCTTAAATCTGAATAGTGCCACGTTTAAGACATTTGTGCATAAAGCGTGATTGTTCACACTTTCGAAATAAAAAATTTGCAATTAACATTTTGCATTATCTTTTAATTTCTGAGACAGCCTGGATGCCCAGGTCAGTCTGCAAGGTCCTTTGGGACAGATGTTCAATCAGAATTCAAGTCTGATTTATTCTCTGAATCCCAGGAGTCCTGAGGTCTGGAAGGCAGGACTCCCAGTACCGTGCACATGACACCCCTTCGGCTTCAGGAACGCTGCCCGCCTCTGCCCGGATGACACACAGCATCGCACGGTGGTCCTTCAGTCACGTAAACATTTCCCGCCGTCTGAAGCACTTTGCATAGTGCTTTATTTGGGTTACTCCTCCCTATGGATGGAATTATACCAGTGTTTATCATAAAAATGGCAACTCGAGCCCATGTAGTCTCTGGTGCTGTGCTTAAACAGGTGTCTATAAAATTTAAACCTTCAGGCAGAAGATTAAACCCTGGTGCTCCACCAGCTCGTCGAATGAGATGCTGCGCGCACAGACGGCGAGTGAGCCCGCTGCCCTGGGGCTGTGCCCTGTGTGAGCAAAACCGGCGTCCTTCTACACGAAAAGAAAGCGACGAGCTACATACCAGGTGTGAGAACACCGTCACGCGGATGGTTTCTAACCAACACGCTGAACTTCCGCTTCCAATGCACTCCCGCCCTGCCCACACGGCCCCTCAGACGGGTCCCGCCCGGTCCAGCGTCGCTGCCGAGGCTGCTCAAGAGTGCTTCCAGCTGTCCCTCTGGAATTGTGAGTTGTTTCATCCACAGCACGTCATCTGGGCAAGCATTTCTCCGTGGAGGGTATGCTTTTCACTTGAAAAGATATTCGCTTATTTTTGGCTGTGCGGGGTCGTCGGTGCTCGGCGAGGGCCTTCTCTAACCGTGGTGAGTGCGCCTCGTCTCTGGCTGCCCGGGCTTCTCATTGCGGCATCTCCTCTTGTTGCGGAGCACTGGCTGTAGCCATGTGGTCATCAGTGGCTGAGGCACGTGAGCTTAGTTGCTCCCTGACATACGTGATCTTCCCAGACCAGGGTTGGACCCATGTCCCCTGCAATGGCAAGTGGATTCTTAACCGCTGGACCACCAAGGCAGTCCTCCCTGGCGGGTATTTTTGATTGTGGACAAAATTTCAAATTTAAGATGGATGAGTGATCTGATGGAGGGGGTATGCTTGCATGGCTGCGTGTCTGCAAGGTAAGAGAACCTCACGTGGAGTCATGGAGCTGGCTTTCAGAAGCGTCATCCCTGGTTGTTGCTTGAGCATTGTCACTAGGATTTGGGTGCTGTTGGTCAGTGGAAGCACCCTGATATCATTGCATCCTCAGCAACTGGGAATGGGCACCTGGCACACAGTGGGAAACCCGCAAAGCACTCTGGGTCAATGATGAGTGAGCAAATAAGTTGTGAATGAATGAAATGCTTTTGAAGCACAACACTCACATGTCAGTAAGTAACACAAGATGGTTCTTGAAAGCAGCCTCTGTATCTCACAGCTGATTTTGAGCAACACTCAAAGCCCAGTTACCGGTAAACCCCAGTCAGCCTTAGGCCAACTGTGATCACTCATGCAGACTCAGTGATGGCAGTCAGAGTAATGACAACAAGATAAACTGGATGCTGTACTCAAATTTTGATTCAGTTTTATAGGAACATTAAACTAAAATATGACGGAGGATGAGAGGGTTGGATGGCATCACTAACTCAATGGACACGAGTTTGAGCAAGCTCCGGGAGCTGATGGTGGACAGGGAACTCTGGCATGCTGCAGTCCATGGGGTCGCAAAGAGTTGGACACAACTGAGCAACTGACCTGAATTGAAATTAAAATATAGGGTTAAATTTATTCGTTCATTTTTAGGAAATCTATAATTTGTGTGTGTGTGTGTCTTGAGGATTTAAAAGTTGAAGTATAGTTAATTTACAGGGCTTCTTTGATAGCTCAGAGCTAAAGAGTCCGCCTGCCAATTCAGGAGCCATGGGTTTGAGCCATGGGTCGGGGGGATCCCCTGGAGAAGGAAATGGCAGCTCACTTCAGTATTCTGAGAATCCCATGGACACCTGAGCCTGGTGAGCTATAGTCCCCGGTATTATAAAAGAATTGGACATGGCTTAGCAACTAAACAACACCACCATCTAGTCAATTTACAGCACTGTGTTAATTTCAAGTGTACAGCAAAATGATTCAGTTATGCGTGTATGTGTCGCTTCCCTAAGGAGTCTTAAGAAAACAAAAGTCTAGTGGTCCTCCTTCAAGCATTATTCAGCTTCCCCGTGGGAACTACACGCCGTCCCCAGCACCGAGGAACCCACACAGGTCCACACCTGTGAGAGCATGTGTGGGGCGTGTTTGCCCTGTTGACCTTGGGTGGGACTGTATACAGTGGAGTCATCACAGAGTAACTGAAAGTACGCTGCCTAGAAATGCACCATCCGGAATTAAAACATGGATGCAACGAGATTTCCACAGTCTCAGTCAGAATTGTCAGAATTACCATGGTCTTTTTGGGGAAAATTCATATTTTAATCACAATTTATTTGGAAACCTGCTACTATGTAAAAATGATGCGGGGGCTCCGTGAGATTAGAAAGAGAAGAGGACTGTATGAAGCTCCCTGTTTCAACTCCTCCTTCCCGTTGGTTTTATTAGGATGAGTTCAGCATTTTATGTTCACCTTAAAATGGCCCTGGCTTGGGAATGATTTTGCTTCAAAGGGGAGAGATGAGGGGGAGGGTAAATTCAGAGTTTGGGGTTAACATATACACACTATTAAATATAAAATAGGTAACTAAGGACCTACTATATAGCACTTCCCTGGTGGCTCAGACCATAAAGCGTCTGTCTACAATGCGGGAGACCTGGGTCGGGAAGATCCCCTGGAGAAGGATATGGCAACCCACTCCAGTACTATTGTCTGGGAAATCCCATGGACAGAGGAGCTTGGTAGGCTACAGTCCATGGGGTTGGAAAGAGTCAGATACAACTTCACTCACTTCAAGGACCTACTGCATAGCACAGGGAAGTCCACTCAGCACTCCGCCACGACCTATATGGGGAAAGAACCTGAAAAAGGACAGATACAGGTACGTGTCTAACTGGACCACTTGCTTGACACCGGAAGCTAACGCACATCATAAACCACCTACGCGTGCGCTGAGTCACTTCAGCTGTGTCCGACTCAGACGCTGTGGACTGTAGCCTGCCAGGCTCCTCTGTCCACCGGATTCTCCAGGCAAAAATACTGGAGAGAGTTGCCATCCTCACCTGTGGGGAATCTTCCTGACTCAGAGATCGAACCTGCATCTCCCGCATTGGCTGGTGGGTTTTTTACCATAGCACCACCTGGGAAGCCCAGCTATGCTCCAATATAAAGTTGAGATTAAATAACAAAACAACACAAACAAAATGCACGTCACTCTCGGATTCAGACTCGTGCTGTAGTCACAGAGCAGGAGAGTCAAAGGGCCGAGCACAGCACAGGACAAGGGGCTCTACGAGGGGGCGCAGGGCGACGCCTGTGCCTGCGTGCATGCCGGTGCGTGTCTGCACGTGTGAGCACGCTTGTGTGTGCCTGTGTGCATCTGATTGTGCGTGTGCGTGTGCGTCTGCATGTGTGCACCTGCCTGTGTGTGCATGTGTGTGCATGCACCTGTGTGTCTGCATGTGTGTGCATGCTTGTGTGTGGCTGTGTGCATCTGATTGTGTGTACCTGCATGTAGATGTCTGTGTTTATGCATGTGCATGTGTGTGTACATGTGTATGTGTTTTCATGTGTGCACCTGCCTGTGTGTGCATGTGTGTGCGTGTACCTTTGTGTCTGCATGTGTGTGCACGCTTGTGTGTGGCTGTGTGCGTCTGATTGTGTGTACCTGCATGTAGGTGTCTGTGCGTTTATGTGTGTACATGTGTGTGTCTGCATGCATGTACCTGCCTGTGTGTGCAAGCATGTGTGCCTGTGTGTGTTCCTGTGTGTGCATGTGGGGCGCACTGATGACCCACAAGAGTAGAGAAGAACAATACAGGAATTTGCCTAGGATTGGTTGGGATGATTTATATCTTAATCTGAACATCAGTGGAGACCACTGCTATGGACTGACTGGTTTCCCCTCAAATTCATGTTGAGGTCCTGACACTCCGTGGAAATAAGGTCTTTAAGGAGGTGATTGAGGCTAAATAAAGTCACATGTGTGGAACCCTGATCCTGTAGGATTAGGATCCTGACATCTGAACCTGTGAAGAGACCTCGATAGCAGGTCATGTGTATTTATGATACCAACTGAATTCTTATGGGTTTTAAAACTATTGGTGGCCACAAAAGAGAATGAGAAATGAGAGCCTGTGACAAATGACACTGCTTGTTTTTCAGTTTAAACAGAAGGCATTAATAGTAGAGAAGGTGAAGATTTTCTTACAATAAAGAATTCTTTGGAAATTATAAATTAAATTAATTGCTCATTATACAAATATTTTAGAAGAGTTTCATAAACCAGTTCCTAGGCTATACTGCATAGTCAAAATGATAATGAAAAAATTAAAGAAAATAAATAAGTCAGCTTTATTCAATACATACTTGAAAGCTGCATAGAGCCTTTTGAAAGTGTTCAAAATAAACTGCCATTTCAGGCACACGGTAATTAAGGGGAAACACAATTTGTATTCTATGCTGAGGTATGTAAATCTGGATTTTCTTTGTATTTTTTCAGTTGCCTTATGAAGTAAAGGGATTTATGTGTCTAGCAGTTGGGGAAAAATGATGACTATTGGAAGATAAAATGATGCTGTAGAAAGTTTTTAATTAAAAACATCTACCTTCAAAATCCACTGAAAATTATAATAATCTGACCAGATGAAACTTTCCATCTAACTCCAATGCAATACGCTCTGTCTGCCCCTTCCTGGGGCCAAGCACTGTGTTTGCGTGTGGGATGGATGGCAGGAGTGACTTGTGACTTCGATGGGGATGACATACGTGCCAGCCTTGAGGACGCCGTGGGCCTGAGGGTGGACATGTGGCAGAGGCTGGAACCATCGGTGACAAGTAGACATGGGACTCGACACTCAGAGCACGGAGGCTCACGGGAGGGTTTCTTAGGCAGCACTCCGACTTTTCAATGGAACCACCTTGAAAATGACTTTTTTCCTTCTTCCTGCCCATCTTTTAACACAGAGAAGCCAGGGCTGGAACCAGGCCAGCTACGGTGATGGGCTCGGAGCGGGCGCCCTTGGGGATCCACGTCCACAGAGGACTCGGAGCAGGGGCAGGTCGGCCGCT